>CAKAJE020000051.1:0-42553 GCA_916610135.2 Macropis europaea | reverse complement strand
GGAAGGGCGAGTAAAATGCACTACTAAACTTCTAGGGTAGGGCAAACAGAGACCCGATTAGATCATTTTATATTATGGTTAATTTAAGAATTCAGCGAAATTCTATCACATTTGTTCAATTTACGTCGATCCTATTGCAGATAGCGTATTCGGCTAAGCGGCATCTCAAAGCGCATGAAATGGCGAGTAAAATGCACTATTAAACTTCTAGGGTAACGCAAACAGAGACCCGATTAGATCATTTTATATTACGGTTAATATAAGAATTCAGCGTAATTCTATCACATTTGTTCAACATACGTCGCTCCTATTTCAGATAGTGTACTGGGCTAGGCGGCATCTTAAAGCGCGTGGAAGGGCGAGTAAAATGCACTACTAAACTTCTATGATAGGGCAATCAGAGTCCCGTTTAGATCATTTTATATTTTGTTTAATATAAGATTTCAGGGAAGTTCTATCACATTTGATCAATTTACGTCGCTCCTATTTCAGATAGCGTATTGGGCTAAGCGGCATCACAAAGCGCATGAAATGGCCAGTAAAATGCACTGTTAAACTTCTAGGGTAGGGCAAACAGAGACCCGATTAGATCATTTCATATTATGGTTTATTTAAGAATTCAGAAAAATTCTATCACATTTGTTCAATTTACGTCGCTCCTATTTCAGATAGCTTATTGGGCTAAGCGGCATCTCAAAGCGCATGAAATGACGAGTGAAATGCACTATTAATTGTCTAGGGTAGGGCGAACAGAGACCCAATTAGATTATTTTACATTAAGGTTAATATAAGAATTCAGCGAGATTCTCTCACATTTGTTCAATTTACGTCGCTGATATTTCAGATAGCGTATTGGGCTAAACGGCATCTCAAAGCGCAGGAAATGGGGAGTAAAATGCACTATTAAACTACTAGGGTAGGGCAAACAGAGACCCGTTTAGATCATTTTATATTATGGTTAATTTAAGAATTCAGCGAAATTCTATCACATTTGTTCAATTTACGTCGATCCTATTGCAGATAGCGTATTCGGCTAAGCGGCATCTCAAAGCGCATGAAATGGCGAGTAAAATGCACTATTAAACTTCTAGGGTAATGCAAACCGAGACCCGATTAGATCATTTTATATTACGGTTAATGTAAGAATTCAGCGAAATTCTATCACATTTGTTCAACATACGTCGCTCCTATTTCAGATGGTGTACTGAGCTGGGCGGCATCTTAAAGCGCGTGGAAGGGCGAGTAAAATGCACTACTAAACTTCTATGATAGGGCAGTCAGAGTCCCGTTTAGATCATTTTATATTACGGTTAATATAAGAATTCAGCGTAATTCTGTCACACTTGTTCAACTTACGTAGCTCCTATTTCAGATAGCGTACTGGGCTAGGCGGCAACTTAAGGCGCGTGGAATGGCGAGTAAAATGCACTATTAAGCTTCTATGATAGGGCAATCAGAGATCCGATTAGATGATTTTATATTTTGGTTAATATAAGAATTTAGCGAAATTCTATCACATTTGTTCAATTTACGTCGCTCCTATTTCAGATAGCGTACTGGGCTAGGCGGCATCTTAAAGAGCGTGGAATGGCGAATAAAATGCACTATTAAGCTTCTACGCTAGGGCGAACAGAGACCCGATTAGATCATTTAACATTATGGTTAATAAAAGAATTCAGCGAAATTCTATCGCATTTGTTCAATTTACGTCGCTCCTATTTCAGATAGCGCATTGGGCTAAGCTGCATCTCAAAGCGCAAGAAATGGCGAGTAAAATGCACTATTAAACTTCTAGGATAAGGCAAACAGAGACCCGATTAGATCATTTTATATTACGGTTAATATAAGAATGCAGCGTAATTCTGTCACATTTGTTCAAGTTACGTAGCTCCTATTTCAGATAGCGTACTGGGCTAGGCGGTAACTTAAAGCGCGTGGAATGGCGAGTAAAATGCACTATTAAACTTCTATGATAGGGCAATCAGAGACCCGATTAGATCATTTTATATTTTGGTTAATATAAGAATTCAGCGAAATTCTATCACATTTGTTCAATTTACGTCGCTCCTATTTCAGATAGCTTATTGGGCTAAGCGGCATCTCAAAGCGCATGAAATGACGAGTGAAATGCACTATTAATCGTCTAGGGTAGGGCGAACAGCGACCCGATTAGATCATTTTACATTAAGATTAATATAAGAATTCAGCGAGATTCTCTCACATTTGTTCAATTTACGTCTCTGATATTTCAGATAGCGTATTGGGCTAAGCGGCATCTCAAAGCGCAAGAAATGGCGAGTAAAATGCACTATTAAACTTCTAGGGTAATGCAAACAGAGACCCGATTAGATCATTTTATATTACGGTTAATATAAGAAATCAGCGTAATTCTATCACATTTGTTCAACATACGTCGCTCCTATTTCAGATAGTGTACTGGGCTAGGCGGCATCTTAAAGCGCGTGGAAGGGCGAGTAAAATGCACTACTAAACTTCTAGGGTAGGGCAAACAGAGACCCGATTAGATCATTTTATATTATGGTTAATTTAAGAATTCAGCGAAATTCTATCACATTTGTTCAATTTACGTCGCTCCTATTTCAGATAGCGTACAGGGCTAGGCGGCATCTTAAAGCGCGTGGAAGGGCGTGTAAAATGCACTACTAAACTACTAGGGTAGGGCAAACAGAGACCCGATTAGATCATTTTATATTATGGTTAATTTAAGAATTCAGCAACATTCTATCACATTTGTTCAATTTACGTCGCTCCTATTTCTGATAGCGTACTGGGCTAGGCGGCATCTTAAAGCGCGTCGAAGGGTGAGTAAAATGCACTACTAATCTTCCATGATAGGGAAATCAGAGACCCGATTAGATCATTTTATGTTTTGGTTAATATAAGATTTCAGGAAAATTCTATCACATTTGTTCAATTTACGTCGCTCCTATTTCAGATAGCGTACTGGGCTAGGCGGCATCTTAAAGCGCGTGGAAAGGCGAGTAAAATGCACTATTAAACTTCTATGATAGGGCAATCAGAGACCCGATTAGATCATTTTATGTTTTGGTTAATATAAGAACTCAGCGAAATTCTATCACATTTGTTCAATTTACGTCGCACCTATTTCAGATAGCGTATTGGGGTAAGCTGCATCTCAAAGCGCAAGACATGGCGAGTAAAATGCACTACTAAACTTCTAGGCGAGGGCGAACAGAGACCTGATTAGATCATTTTACATTTTGGTTAATAAAAGAATTCAGCGAAATTCTATCACATTTGCTCAATTTACGTCGCTCCTATTACAGATCGCTTATTGTGCTTAGCGGCATCTCAAAACGCATGAAGTGACGAGTGAAATGCACTATTAAACTTCTATGATAGGGCAATCAGAGACCCGATTAGATCATTTTATATTTTGTTTAATAAAAGAAATCAGCGAAATTCTATCACATTTGTTCAACTTACGTCGCTGATATTTCAGATAGCATATTGGGCTACGCGGCATCGCAAAGCGCAAGAAATGGCGAGTAAGATGCACTCTTAAACTTCTATGATAGGGCAATCAGAGACCCGATTAGATCATTTTACATTTTGTTTAATATACGATTTCAGGGACATTCTATCACATTTGTTTAATTTACGTCGCTGCTATTTCACATAGCGTATTGGGCTAAGCGGCATCTCAAAGCGCATGAAATGGCGAATAAAATGCACTATTAAACTTCTAGGCGAGGGCGAACAGAGACCCGATTAGATCATTTTACATTTTGCTTAATAAAAGAATTCAGCGAAATTCTATCACATTTGCTCAATTTACGTCCCTCCTATTACAGATAGCTTATTGTGCTTAGCGGCATCTCAAAGCGCATGAAGTGACGAGTGAAATGCACTATTAAACTTCTAGGGTAGAGCAAACAGAGACCCGATTAGATCATTTTATATTATGGTTAATTTAAGAATTCAGCAAAATTCTATCACATTTGTTCAATTTACGTCGCTCCTATTTCAGATAGCGTACTGGGCTAGGCGGCATCCTAAAGCGCGCGGAATGGCGAGTAAAATGCACTATTAAACTTCTATGCTAGGGCAATCAGAGACCCGATTAGATCATTTTATATTTTGTTTAATATAAGATTTCAGGGAAATTCTATCACATTTGTTCAATTTACGTCGCTCCTATTTCAGATAGCGTACTGGGCTAGGCGGCATCTTAAAGCGCGTGGAAAGGCGAGTAAAATGCACTATTAAACTTCTATGATAGGGCAATCAGAGACCCGATTAGATCATTTAATATTTTGGTTAATATAAGAATTCAGCGTAATGCTATCACATTTGTTCAATTTACGTCGCTCCTATTACAGACAGCTTATTGGGCTTAGCGGCATCTCAAAGCGCATGAAATGACGAGTGAAATGCACTATTAAACTTCTAGGGTTGGTCGAAGAAAGACCCAATTAGATCATTTTACATTAAGGTTAATATAAGAATTCAGGGAAATTCTATCACATTTGTTCAATTTACGTCGCTCCTATTTCAGATAGCGTATTGGGCTAAGCGGCATCTCAAAGCGCATGAAATGGCGAATAAAATGATCTATTAAACTTCTAGGCTAGGGCGAACAGAGACCCGATTAGATCATTTTACATTATGGTTAATAAAAGAAATCAGCGAAATTCTATCACATTTGTTCAACTTACGTCGCTGATATTTCAGATAGCATATTGGGCTACGCGGCATCTCAAAGCGCATGAAATGACGAGAGAAATGCACTATTAAACTTCTTGGGTAGGGCGAACAGAGACCCGATTACATCATTTTATGTTATGGTTAATTTAAGAATTCGGCAAAATTCTATCACATTTGTTCAACTTACGTCGCTTCCATTTCAGATAGCGTACTCGTCTAGGCGGCACCTTAAAGCGCGTGGAATGGCGAGTAAAATGCACTATTAAACTTCTAGGGTAGGGCAATCAGAGACCCGATTAGATCATTTTATATTTTGTTTAATATAAGATTTCAGGGAAATTCTATCACATTTGTTCAATTTACGTCGCTCCTATTTCAGATAGCGTATTGGGCTAAGCGGTATCTCAAAGCGCATAAAATGGCGAGTAAAACGCACTGTTAAACTTCTAGGGTAGGGCAAACAGAGACCCGATTAGATCATTTCATATTATGGTTTATTTAATAATTCAGAAAAATTCTATCACATTTGTTCAATTTACGTCGCTCCTATTTCAGATAGCTTATTGGGCTAAGCGGCATCTCAAAGCGCATGAAATGACGAGTGAAATGCACTATTAATCGTCTAGGGTAGGGCGAACAGCGACCCGATTAGATCATTTTACATTAAGATTAATATAAGAATTCAGCGAGATTCTCTCACATTTGTTCAATTTACGTCTCTGATATTTCAGATAGCGTATTGGGCTAAGCGGCATCTCAAAGCGCAAGAAATGGCGAGTAAAATGCACTATTAAACTTCTAGGGTAATGCAAACAGAGACCCGATTAGATCATTTTATATTACGGTTAATATAAGAATTCAGCGTAATTCTATCACATTTGTTCAACATACGTCGCTCCTATTTCAGATAGTGTACTGGGCTAGGCGGCATCTTAAAGCGCGTGGAAGGGCGAGTAAAATGCACTACTAAACTTCTAGGGTAGGGCAAACAGAGACCCGATTAGATCATTTTATATTATGGTTAATTTAAGAATTCAGCGTAATGCTATCACATTTGTTCAAGTAACGTCGCTCCTATTTCAGATAGCGTACTGGGCTAGGCGGCATCTTAAAGCGCGTGGAATGGCGAGTAAAACGAACTACTAAACTTCTATGATAGGGCAATCAGGCACTCGATTAGATCATTTTATATTTTGTTTAATATAAGATTTCAGGGAAATTCTATCTCATTTGTTCAATTTACGTCGCTCCTATTTCAGTTAGCGTATTCGGCTAAGCGGCATCTCAAAGAGCATGAAATGGCGAATAAAATGCACTAGTAAACTTCTAGGCTAGGGCGAACAGAGACCCGATTAGATCATTTTACATTATGGTTAATAAAATTATTCAGCGAAATTCTATCACATTTGTTCCTCTTACGTCGCTCGTATTTCAGATAGCGTATTGGGCTACGCGGCATCTCAAAGCGCATGAAATGGCGAGTAAAATGCACAATTAAACTTCTAGGGTAGGGCAAACAGAGTCCCGATAAGATCAATTTATATTATGGTTAATTTAAGAATTCAGGAAAATTCTATCACATTTGTTCAATTTACGTCGCTCCTATTTCAGATAGCGTATTGGGCTAAGCGGCATCTCAAAGCGCATGAAATGACGAGAGAAATGCACTATTAAACTTCTTGGGTAGGGCGAACAGAGACCCGATTACATCATTTTATGTTATGGTTAATTTAAGAATTCGGCAAAATTCTATCACATTTGTTCAACTTACGTCGCTTCCATTTCAGATAGCGTACTCGTCTAGGCGGCACCTTAAAGCGCGTGGAATGGCGAGTAAAATGCACTATTAAACTTCTAGGGTAGGGCAATCAGAGACCCGATTAGATCATTTTATATTTTGTTTAATATAAGATTTCAGGGAAATTCTATCACATTTGTTCAATTTACGTCGCTCCTATTTCAGATAGCGTATTGGGCTAAGCGGTATCTCAAAGCGCATAAAATGGCGAGTAAAACGCACTATTAAACTTCTATGATAGGGCAATCAGAGACCCGAGTAGATCATTTTATATTTTGGTTAATATAAGAATTCAGCGAAATTCTACCACATTTGTTCAATTTACGTCGCTCCTATTTCAGATAGCGTATTGGGCTAAGCGGCATCTCAAAGCGCATGAAATGGCGAGTGAAATGCACTATTAATCGTCTAGGGTAGGGCGAACAGCGACCCGATTAGATCATTTTACATTAAGATTAATATAAGAATTCAGCGAGATTCTCTCACATTTGTTCAATTTACGTCTCTGATATTTCAGATAGCGTATTGGGCTAAGCGGCATCTCAAAGCGCAAGAAATGGCGAGTAAAATGCACTATTAAACTTCTAGGGTAATGCAAACAGAGACCCGATTAGATCATTTTATATTACGGTTAATATAAGAATTCAGCGTAATTCTATCACATTTGTTCAACATACGTCGCTCCTATTTCAGATAGTGTACTGGGCTAGGCGGCATCTTAAAGCGCGTGGAAGGGCGAGTAAAATGCACTACTAAACTTCTAGGGTAGGGCAAACAGAGACCCGATTAGATCATTTTATATTATGGTTAATTTAAGAATTCAGCGTAATTCTATCACATTTGTTCAATTTACGTCGCTCCTATTTCAGATAGCGTACAGGGCTAGGCGGCATCTTAAAGCGCGTGGAAGGGTGAGTAAAATGCACTACTAAACTACTAGGGTAGGGCAAACAGAGACCCGATTAGATCATTTTATATTATGGTTAATTTAAGAATTCAGCAACATTCTATCACATTTGTTCAATTTACGTCGCTCCTATTTCTGATAGCGTACTGGGCTAGGCGGCATCTTAAAGCGCGTCGAAGGGTGAGTAAAATGCACTACTAATCTTCCATGATAGGGAAATCAGAGACCCGATTAGATCATTTTATGTTTTGGTTAATATAAGATTTCAGGAAAATTCTATCACATTTGTTCAATTTACGTCGCTCCTATTTCAGATAGCGTACTGGGCTAGGCGGCATCTTAAAGCGCGTGGAAAGGCGAGTAAAATGCACTATTAAACTTCTATGATAGGGCAATCAGAGCCCCGATTAGATCATGTTATGTTTTGGTTAATATAAGAATTCAGCGAAATTCTATCACATTTGTTCAATTTACGTCGCACCTATTTCAGATAGCGTATTGGGGTAAGCTGCATCTCAAAGCGCAAGACATGGCGAGTAAAATGCACTACTAAACTTCTAGGCGAGGGCGAACAGAGACCCGATTAGATCATTTTACATTTTGGTTAATAAAAGAATTCAGCGAAATTCTATCACATTTGCTCAATTTACGTGGCTCCTATTACAGATAGCTTATTGTGCTTAGCGGCATCTCAAAACGCATGAAGTGACGAGTGAAATGCACTATTAAGCTTCTATGATAGGGCAATCAGAGACCCGATTAGATCATTTTATATTTTGTTTAATAAAAGAAATCAGCGAAATTCTATCACATTTGTTCAACTTACGTCGCTGATATTTCAGATAGCGTATTGGGCTACGCGGCATCGCAAAGCGCAAGAAATGGCGAGTAAAATGCACTCTTAAACTTCTATGATAGGGCAATCAGAGACCCGATTAGATCATTTTACATTTTGTTTAATATACGATTTCAGGGACATTCTATCACATTTGTTTAATTTACGTCGCTGCTATTTCACATAGCGTATTGGGCTAAGCGGCATCTCAAAGCGCATGAAATGGCGAATAAAATGCACTATTAAACTTCTAGGCGAGGGCGAACAGAGACCCGATTAGATCATTTTACATTTTGCTTAATAAAAGAATTCAGCGAAATTCTATCACATTTGCTCAATTTACGTCCCTCCTATTACAGATAGCTTATTGTGCTTAGCGGCATCTCAAAGCGCATGAAGTGACGAGTGAAATGCACTATTAAACTTCTAGGGTAGAGCAAACAGAGACCCGATTAGATCATTTTATATTATGGTTAATTTAAGAATTCAGCAAAATTCTATCACATTTGTTCAATTTACGTCGCTCCTATTTCAGATAGCGTATTGGGCTAAGCGGCATCTCAAAGCGCATGAAATGGCGAATAAAATGATCTATTAAACTTCTAGGCTAGGGCGAACAGAGACCCGATTAGATCATTTTACATTATGGTTAATAAAAGAATTCAGCGAAATTCTATCACATTTGTTCAACTTACGTCGCTCCTATTGCAGATAGCGTATTGGGCTAAGTGGCATCTCAAAGCGCATGAAATGGCGAGTAAAATGCACTATTAAACTTCTATGATAGGGCAATCGGAGACCCGATTAGATCATTTTACATTTTGTTTAATATAAGATTTCAGGGACATTCTATCACATTTGTTTAATTTACGTCGCTGCTATTTCAGATAGCGTATTGGGCTAAGCGGCATCTCAAAGCGCATGAAATGGCGAATAGAATGCACTATTAAACTTCTAGGCGAGGGCGAACAGAGACCCGATTAGATCATTTTACATTTTGCTTAATAAAAGAATTCAGCGAAATTCTATCACATTTGCTCAATTTACGTCGCTCCTATTTCAGATAGCGTACTGGGCTAGGCGGCATCTTAAAGCGTGTGGAAAGGCGAGTAAAATGCACTATTAAACTTCTATGATAGGGCAATCAGAGACCCGATTAGATCATTTAATATTTTGGTTAATATAAGAATTCAGCGTAATGCTATCACATTCGTTCAAGTAACGTCGCTCCTATTTCAGATAGCGTACTGGGCTAGACGGCATCTTAAAGCGCGTGGAATGGCGAGTAAAATGAACTACTAAACTTCTATGATAGGGCAATCGGAGACCCGATTAGATCATTTTACATTTTGTTTAATATAAGATTTCAGGGACATTCTATCACATTTGTTTAATTTACGTCGCTGCTATTTCAGATAGCGTATTGGGCTAAGCGGCATCTCAAAGCGCATGAAATGGCGAATAGAATGCACTATTAAACTTCTAGGCGAGGGCGAACAGAGACCCGATTAGATCATTTTACATTTTGCTTAATAAAAGAATTCAGCGAAATTCTATCACATTTGCTCAATTTACGTCGCTCCTATTTCAGATAGCGTACTGGGCTAGGCGGCATCTTAAAGCGTGTGGAAAGGCGAGTAAAATGCACTATTAAACTTCTATGATAGGGCAATCAGAGACCCGATTAGATCATTTAATATTTTGGTTAATATAAGAATTCAGCGTAATGCTATCACATTTGTTCAAGTAACGTCGCTCCTATTTCAGATAGCGTACTGGGCTAGGCGGCATCTTAAAGCGCGTGGAATGGCGAGTAAAATGAACTACTAAACTTCTATGATAGGGCAATCAGGCACTCGATTAGATCATTTTATATTTTGTTTAATATAAGATTTCAGGGAAATTCTATCTCATTTGTTCAATTTACGTCGCTCCTATTTCAGTTAGCGTATTCGGCTAAGCGGCATCTCAAAGAGCATGAAATGGCGAATAAAATGCACTAGTAAACTTCTAGGCTAGGGCGAACAGAGACCCGATTAGATCATATTACATTATGGTTAATAAAATTATTCAGCGAAATTCTATCACATTTGTTCCTCTTACGTCGCTCGTATTTCAGATAGCGTATTGGGCTACGCGGCATCTCAAAGCGCATGAAATGGCGAGTAAAATGCACTATTAAACTTCTAGGGTAGGGCAAACAGAGTCCCGATAAGATCAATTTATATTATGGTTAATTTAAGAATTCAGGAAAATTCTATCACATTTGTTCAATTTACGTCGCTCCTATTTCAGATAGCGTATTGGGCTAAGCGGCATCTCAAAGCGCATGAAATGACGAGAGAAATGCACTATTAAACTTCTTGGGTAGGGCGAACAGAGACCCGATTACATCATTTTATGTTATGGTTAATTTAAGAATTCGGCAAAATTCTATCACATTTGTTCAACTTACGTCGCTTCCATTTCAGATAGCGTACTCGTCTAGGCGGCACCTTAAAGCGCGTGGAATGGCGAGTAAAATGCACTATTAAACTTCTAGGGTAGGGCAATCAGAGACCCGATTAGATCATTTTATATTTTGTTTAATATAAGATTTCAGGGAAATTCTATCACATTTGTTCAATTTACGTCGCTCCTATTTCAGATAGCTTATTGGGCTAAGCGGCATCTCAAAGCGCATGAAATGACGAGTGAAATGCACTATTAATCGTCTAGGGTAGGGCGAACAGCGACCCGATTAGATCATTTTACATTAAGATTAATATAAGAATTCAGCGAGATTCTCTCACATTTGTTCAATTTACGTCTCTGATATTTCAGATAGCGTATTGGGCTAAGCGGCATCTCAAAGCGCAAGAAATGGCGAGTAAAATGCACTATTAAACTTCTAGGGTAATGCAAACAGAGACCCGATTAGATCATTTTATATTACGGTTAATATAAGAATTCAGCGTAATTCTATCACATTTGTTCAACATACGTCGCTCCTATTTCAGATAGTGTACTGGGCTAGGCGGCATCTTAAAGCGCGTGGAAGGGCGAGTAAAATGCACTACTAAACTTCTAGGGTAGGGCAAACAGAGACCCGATTAGATCATTTTATATTATGGTTAATTTAAGAATTCAGCGTAATGCTATCACATTTGTTCAAGTAACGTCGCTCCTATTTCAGATAGCGTACTGGGCTAGGCGGCATCTTAAAGCGCGTGGAATGGCGAGTAAAATGAACTACTAAACTTCTATGATAGGGCAATCAGGCACTCGATTAGATCATTTTATATTTTGTTTAATATAAGATTTCAGGGAAATTCTATCTCATTTGTTCAATTTACGTCGCTCCTATTTCAGTTAGCGTATTCGGCTAAGCGGCATCTCAAAGAGCATGAAATGGCGAATAAAATGCACTAGTAAACTTCTAGGCTAGGGCGAACAGAGACCCGATTAGATCATTTTACATTATGGTTAATAAAATTATTCAGCGAAATTCTATCACATTTGTTCCTCTTACGTCGCTCGTATTTCAGATAGCGTATTGGGCTACGCGGCATCTCAAAGCGCATGAAATGGCGAGTAAAATGCACTATTAAACTTCTAGGGTAGGGCAAACAGAGTCCCGATAAGATCAATTTATATTATGGTTAATTTAAGAATTCAGGAAAATTCTATCACATTTGTTCAATTTACGTCGCTCCTATTTCAGATAGCGTATTGGGCTAAGCGGCATCTCAAAGCGCATGAAATGACGAGAGAAATGCACTATTAAACTTCTTGGGTAGGGCGAACAGAGACCCGATTACATCATTTTATGTTATGGTTAATTTAAGAATTCGGCAAAATTCTATCACATTTGTTCAACTTACGTCGCTTCCATTTCAGATAGCGTACTCGTCTAGGCGGCACCTTAAAGCGCGTGGAATGGCGAGTAAAATGCACTATTAAACTTCTAGGGTAGGGCAATCAGAGACCCGATTAGATCATTTTATATTTTGTTTAATATAAGATTTCAGGGAAATTCTATCACATTTGTTCAATTTACGTCGCTCCTATTTCAGATAGCGTATTGGGCTAAGCGGTATCTCAAAGCGCATAAAATGGCGAGTAAAACGCACTATTAAACTTCTATGATAGGGCAATCAGAGACCCGAGTAGATCATTTTATATTTTGGTTAATATAAGAATTCAGCGAAATTCTACCACATTTGTTCAATTTACGTCGCTCCTATTTCAGATAGCGTATTGGGCTAAGCGGCATCTCAAAGCGCATGAAATGGCGAGTGAAATGCACTATTAATCGTCTAGGGTAGGGCGAACAGCGACCCGATTAGATCATTTTACATTAAGATTAATATAAGAATTCAGCGAGATTCTCTCACATTTGTTCAATTTACGTCTCTGATATTTCAGATAGCGTATTGGGCTAAGCGGCATCTCAAAGCGCAAGAAATGGCGAGTAAAATGCACTATTAAACTTCTAGGGTAATGCAAACAGAGACCCGATTAGATCATTTTATATTACGGTTAATATAAGAATTCAGCGTAATTCTATCACATTTGTTCAACATACGTCGCTCCTATTTCAGATAGTGTACTGGGCTAGGCGGCATCTTAAAGCGCGTGGAAGGGCGAGTAAAATGCACTACTAAACTTCTAGGGTAGGGCAAACAGAGACCCGATTAGATCATTTTATATTATGGTTAATTTAAGAATTCAGCGTAATTCTATCACATTTGTTCAATTTACGTCGCTCCTATTTCAGATAGCGTACAGGGCTAGGCGGCATCTTAAAGCGCGTGGAAGGGCGAGTAAAATGCACTACTAAACTACTAGGGTAGGGCAAACAGAGACCCGATTAGATCATTTTATATTATGGTTAATTTAAGAATTCAGCAACATTCTATCACATTTGTTCAATTTACGTCGCTCCTATTTCTGATAGCGTACTGGGCTAGGCGGCATCTTAAAGCGCGTCGAAGGGTGAGTAAAATGCACTACTAATCTTCCATGATAGGGAAATCAGAGACCCGATTAGATCATTTTATGTTTTGGTTAATATAAGATTTCAGGAAAATTCTATCACATTTGTTCAATTTACGTCGCTCCTATTTCAGATAGCGTACTGGGCTAGGCGGCATCTTAAAGCGCGTGGAAAGGCGAGTAAAATGCACTATTAAACTTCTATGATAGGGCAATCAGAGCCCCGATTAGATCATTTTATGTTTTGGTTAATATAAGAATTCAGCGAAATTCTATCACATTTGTTCAATTTACGTCGCACCTATTTCAGATAGCGTATTGGGGTAAGCTGCATCTCAAAGCGCAAGACATGGCGAGTAAAATGCACTACTAAACTTCTAGGCGAGGGCGAACAGAGACCCGATTAGATCATTTTACATTTTGGTTAATAAAAGAATTCAGCGAAATTCTATCACATTTGCTCAATTTACGTGGCTCCTATTACAGATAGCTTATTGTGCTTAGCGGCATCTCAAAACGCATGAAGTGACGAGTGAAATGCACTATTAAGCTTCTATGATAGGGCAATCAGAGACCCGATTAGATCATTTTACATTTTGTTTAATATACGATTTCAGGGACATTCTATCACATTTGTTTAATTTACGTCGCTGCTATTTCACATAGCGTATTGGGCTAAGCGGCATCTCAAAGCGCATGAAATGGCGAATAAAATGCACTATTAAACTTCTAGGCGAGGGCGAACAGAGACCCGATTAGATCATTTTACATTTTGCTTAATAAAAGAATTCAGCGAAATTCTATCACATTTGCTCAATTTACGTCCCTCCTATTACAGATAGCTTATTGTGCTTAGCGGCATCTCAAAGCGCATGAAGTGACGAGTGAAATGCACTATTAAACTTCTACGGTAGAGCAAACAGAGACCCGATTAGATCATTTTATATTATGGTTAATTTAAGAATTCAGCAAAATTCTATCACATTTGTTCAATTTACGTCGCTCCTATTTCAGATAGCGTACTGGGCTAGGCGGCATCCTAAAGCGCGCGGAATGGCGAGTAAAATGCACTATTAAACTTCTATGCTAGGGCAATCAGAGACCCGATTAGATCATTTTATATTTTGTTTAATATAAGATTTCAGGGAAATTCTATCACATTTGTTCAATTTACGTCGCTCCTATTTCAGATAGCGTACTGGGCTAGGCGGCATCTTAAAGCGCGTGGAAAGGCGAGTAAAATGCACTATTAAACTTCTATGATAGGGCAATCAGAGACCCGATTAGATCATTTAATATTTTGGTTAATATAAGAATTCAGCGTAATGCTATCACATTTGTTCAATTTACGTCGCTCCTATTACAGACAGCTTATTGGGCTTAGCGGCATCTCAAAGCGCATGAAATGACGAGTGAAATGCACTATTAAACTTCTAGGGTTGGTCGAAGAAAGACCCAATTAGATCATTTTACATTAAGGTTAATATAAGAATTCAGGGAAATTCTATCACATTTGTTCAATTTACGTCGCTCCTATTTCAGATAGCGTATTGGGCTAAGCGGCATCTCAAAGCGCATGAAATGGCGAATAAAATGATCTATTAAACTTCTAGGCTAGGGCGAACAGAGACCCGATTAGATCATTTTACATTATGGTTAATAAAAGAATTCAGCGAAATTCTATCACATTTGTTCAACTTACGTCGCTCCTATTGCAGATAGCGTATTGGGCTAAGTGGCATCTCAAAGCGCATGAAATGGCGAGTAAAATGCACTATTAAACTTCTATGATAGGGCAATCAGAGACCCGATTAGATCATTTTATATTTTGTTTAATAAAAGAAATCAGCGAAATTCTATCACATTTGTTCAACTTACGTCGCTGATATTTCAGATAGCGTATTGGGCTATGCGGCATCGCAAAGCGCAAGAAATGGCGTGTAAAATGCACTCTTAAACTTCTATGATAGGGCAATCGGAGACCCGATTAGATCATTTTACATTTTGTTTAATATAAGATTTCAGGGACATTCTATCACATTTGTTTAATTTACGTCGCTGCTATTTCACATAGCGTATTGGGCTAAGCGGCATCTCAAAGCGCATGAAATGGCGAATAAAATGCACTATTAAACTTCTAGGCGAGGGCGAACAGAGACCTGATTAGATCATTTTACATTTTGCTTAATAAAAGAATTCAGCGAAATTCTATCACATTTGCTCAATTTACGTCGCTCCTATTTCAGATAGCGTACTGGGCTAGGCGGCATCTTAAAGCGTGTGGAAAGGCGAGTAAAATGCACTATTAAACTTCTATGATAGGGCAATCAGAGACCCGATTAGATCATTTTATATTTTGTTTAATATAAGATTTCAGGGAAATTCTATCTCATTTGTTCAATTTACGTCGCTCCTATTTCAGTTAGCGTATTCGGCTAAGCGGCATCTCAAAGAGCATGAAATGGCGAATAAAATGCACTAGTAAACTTCTAGGCTAGGGCGAACAGAGACCCGATTAGATCATTTTCATTATGGTTAATAAAAGAATTCAGCGAAATTCTATCACATTTGTTCCTCTTACGTCGCTCGTATTTCAGATAGCGTATTGGGCTACGCGGCATCTCAAAGCGCATGAAATGGCGAGTAAAATGCACTATTAAACTTCTAGGGTAGGGCAAACAGAGTCCCGATAAGATCAATTTATATTATGGTTAATTTAAGAATTCAGCGAAATTCTATCACATTTATTCAATTTACGTCGCTCCTATTTCAGATAGCGTATTGGGCTAAGCGGCATCTCAAAGCGCATGAAATGGCGAGTAAAATGCACTATTAAACTTCTAGGGTAGGGCAAACAGAGACGCGATAAGATCATTTTACGTTATGGTTAATAAAAGGATTCAGCGAAATCTATCACATTTGTTCAACTTACGTCGCTCGTATTTCAGATAGCGTATTGGGCTAAGCGGCATCTCAAAGCGCATGAAATGGCGAGTGAAATGCACTATTAATCTTCTAGGGTAGGGCAATCAAAGACCCGATTAGATCATTTTATATTATGGTTAATTTAAGAATTCAGCGAAATTCTATCACATATGTTCAATTTACGTCGCTCCTATTTCAGATAGCGTATTGGGCTAAGCGGCATCTCAAAGCGCATGAAATGGCGAGGAAAATGCACTATTAAACTTCGAGGGTACGGCAAACAGAGACCCGATTAGATCATTTTATATTTTGGTTAATATAAGAATTCAGCGAAATTCTATCACATTTGTTCAATTTACGTCGCTGATATTTCAGATAGCGTATTGGACTAAGCGGCATCTCAAAGCGCAAGAAATGTCGAGTAAAATGCACTATTAAACTTCTAGGGTAGTGCAAACAGAGACCCGATAAGATCATTTTATATTATGGTTAATTTAAGAATTCAGCGATATTCTCTCAGATTTGTTCAATTTACGTCGCTGATATTTCAGATAGCGTATTGGGCTAAGCGGCATCTCAAAGCGCGAGAAATGGCGAGTAAAATGCACTATTAAACTTCTAGGGCAGGGCAAACAGAGACCCGATTAGATCATTTTATATTTTGGTTAATATAAGAATTCAGCGTAATTCTGTCACATTTGTTCAATTTACGTTGCTCCTATTTCAAATAGCGTACTCGGATAGGCGGCATCTTAAAGCGCGTGGAATGGCGAGTAAAATGCACTATTAAACTTCTAGAGTAGGGCGAACAGAGACCCGATTAGATCATTTTACATTAAGGTTAATATAAGAATTCAGCGTAATGCTGTCACATTTGTTCAATTTACGTCGCTGATATTTCAGATAGCGTATTGGGCTAAGCGGCATCTCAAAGCGAAAGAAATGTCGAGTAAAATGCACTATTAAACTTCTAGGGTAGGGCAAACAGAGACCCGATTAGATCATTTTATATTATGGTTAATTTAAGAATTCAGCGATATTCTATCACATTTGTTCAATTTACGTCGCTCCTATTTCAGATAGCGTATTGGGCTAAGCGGCATCTCAAAGCCCATGAAATGGCGATTAAAATGCACTATTACACTTCTAGGGTAAGGCAAACAGATACCCGATTAGATCATTTTATATTACGGTTAATATAAGAATTCAGCGTAATTCTATCACATTTGTTCAACTTACGTCACTCCTCTTTCAGATAGCGTACTGGGCTAGGCGGCATCTTAAAGCGCGTGGAATGGCGAGTAAAATGCACTATTAAACTTCTATGATAGGGCTATCAGAGACCCGATTAGATCATTTTATGTTTTGGTTAATATAAGAATTCAGCGAAATTCTATCACATTTGTTCAATTTACGTCGCTCCTATTTCAGATAGCGTATTGGGGTAAGCTGCATCTCAAAGCGCAAGACATGGCGAGTAAAATGCACTATTAAACTTCTAGGGTAGGGCAATCAGAGACCCGATTAGATCATTTTGTATTTTGGTTAATATAAGAATTCAGCGAAATTCTATTACATTTGTTTAATTTACGTCGCTCCTATTTCAGATAGCGTATTGGGCTAAGCGGCATCTCAAAGCGCATGGATTGACGAGTGAAATGCTCTATTAAACTTCTGGGGTAGGGCGAACAGAAACCCGAATAGATCATTTTATATTACGGTTAATATAAGAATTCAGCGAAATTCTATCACATTTGTTCAATTTACGTCGCTCCTATTTCAGATAGCGTATTGGGGTAAGCTGCATCTCAAAGCGCAAGACATGGCGAGTAAAATGCACTATTAAACTTCTAGGGTAGGGCAATCAGAGACCCGATTAGATCATTTTGTATTTTGGTTAATATAAGAATTCAGCGAAATTCTATTACATTTGTTTAATTTACGTCGCTCCTATTTCAGATAGCGTATTGGGCTAAGCGGCATCTCAAAGCGCATGGAATGGCGAGTAAAATGCACTATTATACTTCTAGTGTAGGGCAATCAGAGACCCGATTAGATCATTTTATATTATGCTTAATTTAAGAATTCAGCAAAATTCTATCACATTTGTTAAATTTACGTAGTTCCTATTTCAGATAGCATACTGGGCTAGGCGGTATCTTAAAGCGCGCGGAGTGGCGAGTCAAATGCACTATTAAACTTCAATGATAGTGCAATCAGAGACCCGATTAGATCATTTTATATTTTCGTTAATATAAGAATTCAGCGAAATTCTATCACATTTGTTCAATTTACGTCGCTCTATTTCAGATAGCGTATTGGGCTAAGCGGCATCTCAAAGCGCAAGAAATGTGGAGTAAAATGCACTATTAAACTTCTAGGGTAGGGCAAACAGAGACCCGATAAGATCATTTTATATTATGGTTAATTTAAGAATTCAGCGAAATTCTATCACATTTGTTCCATTTACGTCGCTCCTATTTCAGATAGCGTATTGGGCCAAGCGGCATCTTAAAGCGCGTGGAATGACGAGTAAAATGCACTATTACACTTCTAGGGTAGGGCAAACAGAGACCCGATTAGATCATTTTATATTATGATTAATTTAAGAAGTCAGCAAAATTCTATCACATTTGTTCAATTTACGTCGTTCCTATTTCAGATAGCGTATTCGGCTAAGCGGCATCTCAAAGCGCATGAAATGGCGTATAAAATGCACTCTTAAGCTTCTAGGTTAGGGCAAACAGAGACCCGATTAGATCATTTTATGTTACGGTTAATTTAAGAATTCAGCAAAATTCTATCACATTTGTTCAATTTACGTCGCTCGTATTTCAGATAGCGTATTGGGCTAAGCGGCATCTCAAAGCGCATGAAATGGCGAGGAAAATGCACTATTCAACTTCTAGGGTAGGGCAAACAGAGACCCGATTAGATCATTTTATATTATGGTTAATTTAAGAATTCAGCAAAATTCTATCACATTTGTTCAATTTACGTCGCTCCTATTTCAGATAGCGTACTGGGCTAGGCGGCATCCTAAAGCACGCGGAATGGCGAGTAAAATGCACTATTAAACTTCTATGATAAGGCAATCAGAGACCCGATTAGATCATTTTATATTTTGTTTAATATAAGATTTCAGGGAAATTCTGTCACATTTGTTTAATTTACGTCGCTCCTGTTTCAGATAGCGTATTGGGCTAAGCGGCATCTCAAAGCGCATGAAATGGCGAGTAAAATGCACTATTAAACTTCTAGGGTAGGGCAATCAGAGACACGACTAGATCATTTTATATTATAGTTAATTTAAGAATTCAGCAAAATTCTATCACATTTGTTCAGTTTACGTCGCTCCTAGTTCAGATAGCGTACTGGGCTAGGCGGCATCTTAAAGCGCATGGAATGGCGAGTAGAATGCACTATTAAACTTCTATGATAGGGCAATCGGAGACCCGATTAGATCATTTTATATTTTGGTTAATATAAGAATTCAGCGAAATTATATCACATTTGTTCAATTTACGTCGCTCCTATTTCAGATAGCGTATTGGGCTAAGCGGCATCTCAAAGCGCATGAAATGGCGAGTAAAATGCACTAGTAACCTTCTAGGGTAGGGCAATCAGAGACCCGATTAGATCATTTTATATTATGGTTAATTTAAGAATTCAGCGAAATTCTATCACATTTGTTCAACTTACGTCGCTCCTCTTTCAGATAGCGTACTGGGCTAAGCGGCATCTTAAAGCGCGTGGAATGGCGAGTAAAATGCACTATTAAACTTCTATGATAGGGCTATCACAGACCCGATTAGATCATTTTATATTTTGGTTAATATAAGAATTCAGCGAAATTCTATCACATTTGTTCAATTTACGTCGCTCCTATTTCAGATAGCGCACTGGGCTAAGCGGCATCTCAAAGCGCATGAAATGGTGAGTAAAATGCACTATTAAAGTTCTAGGATAAGGCAAACAGAGACCCGATTAGATCATTTTATATTACGGTTAATATAAGAATTCAGCGTAATTCTGTCACATTTGTTCAACTTACGTAGCTCCTATATCAGGTAGCGTACTGGGCTAGGCGGCAACTTAAAGCGCGTGGAATATCGAGTAAAATACACTATCAAACTTCTATGATAGGGCAATCAGAGACCCGATTAGATCATTTCATATTTTTGTTAATATTAGAATTCAGCGAAATTCTATCACATTTGTTCAATTTACGTCGCTCCTATTTCAGATAGCGTATTGGGCTAAGCGGCATCTCAAAGCGCATGAAATGGCGAGTAAAGTGCACTACTAAACTTCTAGGATAAGGCAAACAGAGATCCGATTAGATCATTTTATATTACGGTTAATATAAGAATTCAGCGTAATTCTGTCACATTTGTTCAATTTACGTTGCTCCTATTTCAAATAGCGTACTCGGATAGGCGGCATCTTAAAGCGCGTGGAATGGCGAGTAAAATGCACAATTAAACTTCTAGAGTAGGGCGAACAGAGACCCGATTAGATCATTTTACATTAAGGTTAATATAAGAATTCAGCGTAATTCTGTCACATTTGTTCAATTTACGTCGCTGATATTTCAGATAGCGTATTGGGCTAAGCGGCATCTCAAAGCGAAAGAAATGTCGAGTAAAATGCACTATTAAACTTCTAGGGTAGGGCAAACAGAGACCCGATTAGATCATTTTATATTATGGTTAATTTAAGAATTCAGCGAAATTCTATCACATTTGTTCAATTTACGTCGCTCCTATTTCAGATATCGTATTGGGCTAAGCGGCATCTCAAAGCCCATGAAATGGCGATTAAAATGCACTATTACACTTCTAGGGTAAGGCAAACAGATACCCGATTAGATCATTTTATATTACGGTTAATATAAGAATTCAGCGTAATTCTATCACATTTGTTCAACTTACGTCACTCCTCTTTCAGATAGCGTACTGGGCTAGGCGGCATCTTAAAGCGCGTGGAATGGCGAGTAAAATGCACTATTAAACTTCTATGATAGGGCAATCAGAGACCCGATTAGATCATTTTATGTTTTGGTTAATATAAGAATTCAGCGAAATTCTATCACATTTGTTCAATTTGCGTCGCTCCTATTTCAGATAGCGTATTGGGGTAAGCTGCATCTCAAAGCGCAAGACATGGCGAGTAAAATGCACTATTAAACTTCTAGGGTAGGGCAATCAGAGACCCGATTAGATCATTTTGTATTTTGGTTAATATAAGAATTCAGCGAAATTCTATTACATTTGTTTAATTTACGTCGCTCCTATTTCAGATAGCGTATTGGGCTAAGCGGCATCTCAAAGCGCATGGATTGACGAGTGAAATGCTCTATTAAACTTCTGGGGTAGGGCGAACAGAAACCCGAATAGATCATTTTATATTACGGTTAATATAAGAATTCAGCGAAATTCGTATCACATTTGTTCAATTTACGTCGCTCCTATTTCAGATAGCGTATTGGGGTAAGCTGCATCTCAAAGCGCAAGACATGGCGAGTAAAATGCACTATTAAACTTCTAGGGTAGGGCAATCAGAGACCCGATTAGATCATTTTGTATTTTGGTTAATATAAGAATTCAGCGAAATTCTATTACATTTGTTTAATTTACGTCGCTCCTATTTCAGATAGCGTATTGGGCTAAGCGGCATCTCAAAGCGCATGGAATGGCGAGTAAAATGCACTATTATACTTCTAGTGTAGGGCAATCAGAGACCCGATTAGATCATTTTATATTATGCTTAATTTAAGAATTCAGCAAAATTCTATCACATTTGTTCAATTTACGTAGTTCCTATTTCAGATAGCATACTGGGCTATGCGGTATCTTAAAGCGCGCGGAGTGGCGAGTCAAATGCACTATTAAACTTCAATGATAGGGCAATCAGAGACCCGATTAGATCATTTTATATTTTGGTTAATATAAGAATTCAGCGAAATTCTATCACATTTGTTCAATTTACGTCGCTCTATTTCAGATAGCGTATTGGGCTAAGCGGCATCTCAAAGCGCAAGAAATGTGGAGTAAAATGCACTATTAAACTTCTAGGGTAGGGCAAACAGAGACCCGATAAGATCATTTTATATTATGGTTAATTTAAGAATTCAGCGAAATTCTATCACATTTGTTCCATTTACGTCGCTCCTATTTCAGATAGCGTACTGGGCTAGGCGGCATCTTAAAGCGCGTGGAAAGGCGAGTAAAATGCACTCTTAAACTTCTATGATAGGGCAATCAGAGACCCGATTAGATCATTTTATATTACGGTTAATATAAGAATTCAGCGTAATTCTATCACATTTGTTCAACTTACGTCGCTCCTATTTCAGATAGCGCACTGTGCTAGGCGGCATCTTAAAGCGCGTGGAATGGCGAGTAAAATGCACTACTAAACTACTATGATAGGGCAATCAGAGACCCGTTTAGGTCATTTTATATTTTGGTTAATATAAGAATTCAGCGAAATTCTATCACATTTGTTCAATTTACGTCGCTCCTATTAAAGATAGCGTATTGGGCTAAGCGGCATCTGAAAGCGCTTGAAATGGCGAGTAAAAGGCACTATTACACTTCTAGGGTAGGTCAAACAGAGACCCGATTAGATCATTTTATATTATGGTTAATTTAAGAATTCAGTGAAATTCTATCACACTTGTTCAATTTACGTCGCTCCTAATTCAGATAGCGTATTCGGCTAAGCGGCATCTCAAAGCGCATGAAATGGCGTATAAAATGCACTCTTAAGCTTCTAGGCTAGGGCAAACAGAGACCCGATTAGATCATTTTATATTACGGTTAATTTAAGAATTCAGCAAAACTCTATCACATTTGTTCAATTTACGTCGCTCGTATTTCAGATAGCGTATTGGGCTAAGCGGCATCTCAAAGCGCATGAAATGGCGAGGAAAATGCACTATTCAACTCCTAGGGTAGGGCAAACAGAGACCCGATTAGATCATTTTATATTATGGTTAATTTAAGAATTCAGCAAAATTCTATCACATTTGTTCAATTTACGTCGCTCCTATTTCAGATAGCGTACTGGGCTAGGCGGCATCCTAAATCGCGCGGAATGGCGAGTAAAATGCACTATTAAACTTCTATGATAAGGCAATCAGAGACCCGATTAGATCATTTTATATTTTGTTTAATATAAGATTTCAGGGAAATTCTGTCACATTTGTTTAATTTACGTCGCTCCTGCTTCAGATAGCGTATTGGGCTAAGCGGCATCTCAAAGCGCCTGAAATGGCGAGTAAAATGCACTATTATACTTCTAGTGTAGGGCAATAAGAGACCCGATTAGATCATTTTATATTATGCTTAATTTAAGAATTCAGCAAAATTCTATCACATTTGTTCAATTTACGTAGTTCCTATTTCAGATAGCATACTGGGCTAGGCGGTATCTTAAAGCGCGCGGAATGGCGAGTAAAATGCACTATTAAGCTTCTATGATAGGGCAACCAGAGACCCGATTAGATCATTTTATATTTTGGTTAATATAAGAATTCAGCGAAATTCTATCACATTTGTTCAATTTGCGTCGCTCCTATTTCAGATCGCTTATTGGGCTAAGCGGCATTTCAAAGCGCATGAAATGACGAGTGAAATGCACTATTGAACTTCTAGGGTAGGGCGAACAGAGACCAGATTAGATCATTTTACATTAAGGTTAATATAAGAATTCAGCGTAATTCTGTCACATTTGTTCAATTTACGTCGCTCCTATTTCAGATAGCGTATTGGGCTAAGCGGCATCTCAAAGCGCATGAAATGGCGAATAAAATGATCTATTAAACTTCTAGGCTAGGGCGAACAGAGACCCGATTAGATCATTTTACATTATGGTTAATAAAAGAATTCAGCGAAATTCTATCACATTTGTTCAACTTACGTCGCTCCTATTGCAGATAGCGTATTGGGCTAAGTGGCATCTCAAAGCGCATGAAATGGCGAGTAAAATGCACTATTAAACTTCTATGATAGGGCAATCAGAGACCCGATTAGATCATTTTATATTTTGTTTAATAAAAGAAATCAGCGAAATTCTATCACATTTGTTCAACTTACGTCGCTGATATTTCAGATAGCGTATTGGGCTATGCGGCATCGCAAAGCGCAAGAAATGGCGAGTAAAATGCACTCTTAAACTTCTATGATAGGGCAATCGGAGACCCGATTAGATCATTTTACATTTTGTTTAATATAAGATTTCAGGGACATTCTATCACATTTGTTTAATTTACGTCGCTGCTATTTCACATAGCGTATTGGGCTAAGCGGCATCTCAAAGCGCATGAAATGGCGAATAAAATGCACTATTAAACTTCTAGGCGAGGGCGAACAGAGACCCGATTAGATCATTTTACATTTTGCTTAATAAAAGAATTCAGCGAAATTCTATCACATTTGCTCAATTTACGTCGCTCCTATTTCAGATAGCGTACTGGGCTAGGCGGCATCTTAAAGCGTGTGGAAAGGCGAGTAAAATGCACTATTAAACTTCTATGATAGGGCAATCAGAGACCCGATTAGATCATTTTATATTTTGTTTAATATAAGATTTCAGGGAAATTCTATCTCATTTGTTCAATTTACGTCGCTCCTATTTCAGTTAGCGTATTCGGCTAAGCGGCATGTCAAAGAGCATGAAATGGCGAATAAAATGCACTAGTAAACTTCTAGGCTAGGGCGAACAGAGACCCGATTAGATCATTTTCATTATGGTTAATAAAAGAATTCAGCGAAATTCTATCACATTTGTTCCTCTTACGTCGCTCGTATTTCAGATAGCGTATTGGGCTACGCGGCATCTCAAAGCGCATGAAATGGCGAGTAAAATGCACTATTAAACTTCTAGGGTAGGGCAAACAGAGTCCCGATAAGATCAATTTATATTATGGTTAATTTAAGAATTCAGCGAAATTCTATCACATTTATTCAATTTACGTCGCTCCTATTTCAGATAGCGTATTGGGCTAAGCGGCATCTCAAAGCGCATGAAATGGCGAGTAAAATGCACTATTAAACTTCTAGGGTAGGGCAAACAGAGACGCGATAAGATCATTTTACGTTATGGTTAATAAAAGGATTCAGCGAAATCTATCACATTTGTTCAACTTACGTCGCTCGTATTTCAGATAGCGTATTGGGCTAAGCGGCATCTCAAAGCGCATGAAATGGCGAGTGAAATGCACTATTAATCTTCTAGGGTAGGGCAATCAAAGACCCGATTAGATCATTTTATATTATGGTTAATTTAAGAATTCAGCGAAATTCTATCACATATGTTCAATTTACGTCGCTCCTATTTCAGATAGCGTATTGGGCTAAGCGGCATCTCAAAGCGCATGAAATGGCGAGGAAAATGCACTATTAAACTTCGAGGGTACGGCAAACAGAGACCCGATTAGATCATTTTATATTTTGGTTAATATAAGAATTCAGCGAAATTCTATCACATTTGTTCAATTTACGTCGCTGATATTTCAGATAGCGTATTGGACTAAGCGGCATCTCAAAGCGCAAGAAATGTCGAGTAAAATGCACTATTAAACTTCTAGGGTAGTGCAAACAGAGACCCGATAAGATCATTTTATATTATGGTTAATTTAAGAATTCAGCGATATTCTCTCAGATTTGTTCAATTTACGTCGCTGATATTTCAGATAGCGTATTGGGCTAAGCGGCATCTCAAAGCGCGAGAAATGGCGAGTAAAATGCACTATTAAACTTCTAGGGCAGGGCAAACAGAGACCCGATTAGATCATTTTATATTTTGGTTAATATAAGAATTCAGCGAAATTCTATCACATTTGTTCAATTTACGTCGCTCCTATTTCAGATAGCGTATTGGGCTAAGCGGCATCTCAAAGCGCATGAAATGACGAATAAAATGCACAATTAAGCTTCTACGCTAGGGCGAACAGAGACCCGATTAGATCATTTTACGTTATGGTTAATAAAAGAATTCAGCGAAATTCTATCACATTTGATCAATTTACATCGCTCCTATTTCAGATAGCGTATTGGGCTAAGCGGCATCTTAAAGCGCATGAAATGACGAGTAAAATACACTATTAAACTTCTAGGGTAGGGCAAACAGAGACCCCATTAGATCATTTTATATTATGGTTAATTTAAGAATTCAGCGAAATTCTATCACATTTGTTCAATTTACGTCGCTCCTATTTCAGATAGCGTATTGGGCTAAGCGGCATCTCAAAGCGCATGAAATGGCGAGTAAAATGCACTGTTAAACTTCTAGGGTAGGGCAAACAGAGACCCGATTAGATCATTTTATATTATGGTTAATTTAAGAATTCAGCGAAATTCTATCACATTTGTTCAATTTACGTCGCTCCTGTTTCAGATAGCGTACTGGGCTAAGCGGCATCTCAAAGCGCATGAAATAGCGAGTAAAATGCACTATTAAACTTCTAGGATAAGGCAAACAGAGACCCGATTAGATCATTTTATATTACGGTAAATATAAGAATTCAGCGTAATTCTGTCACATTTGTTCAACTTACGTAGCTCCTATTTCAGATAGCGTACTGGGCTAGGCGGCAACTTAAAGCGCATGAAATGGCGAGTAAAGTGCACTACTAAACTTCTAGGATAAGGCAAACAGAGATCCGATTAGATCATTTTATATTACGGTTAATATAAGAATTCAGCGTAATTCTGTCACATTTGTTCAATTTACGTTGCTCCTATTTCAAATAGCGTACTCGGATAGGCGGCATCTTAAAGCGCGTGGAATGGCGAGTAAAATGCACTATTAAACTTCTAGAGTAGGGCGAACAGAGACCCGATTAGATCATTTTACATTAAGGTTAATATAAGAATTCAGCGTAATGCTGTCACATTTGTTCAATTTACGTCGCTGATATTTCAGATAGCGTATTGGGCTAAGCGGCATCTCAAAGCGAAAGAAATGTCGAGTAAAATGCACTATTAAACTTCTAGGGTAGGGCAAACAGAGACCCGATTAGATCATTTTATATTATGGTTAATTTAAGAATTCAGCGATATTCTATCACATTTGTTCAATTTACGTCGCTCCTATTTCAGATAGCGTATTGGGCTAAGCGGCATCTCAAAGCCCATGAAATGGCGATTAAAATGCACTATTACACTTCTAGGGTAAGGCAAACAGATACCCGATTAGATCATTTTATATTACGGTTAATATAAGAATTCAGCGTAATTCTATCACATTTGTTCAACTTACGTCACTCCTCTTTCAGATAGCGTACTGGGCTAGGCGGCATCTTAAAGCGCGTGGAATGGCGAGTAAAATGCACTATTAAACTTCTATGATAGGGCTATCAGAGACCCGATTAGATCATTTTATGTTTTGGTTAATATAAGAATTCAGCGAAATTCTATCACATTTGTTCAATTTACGTCGCTCCTATTTCAGATAGCGTATTGGGGTAAGCTGCATCTCAAAGCGCAAGACATGGCGAGTAAAATGCACTATTAAACTTCTAGGGTAGGGCAATCAGAGACCCGATTAGATCATTTTGTATTTTGGTTAATATAAGAATTCAGCGAAATTCTATTACATTTGTTTAATTTACGTCGCTCCTATTTCAGATAGCGTATTGGGCTAAGCGGCATCTCAAAGCGCATGGATTGACGAGTGAAATGCTCTATTAAACTTCTGGGGTAGGGCGAACAGAAACCCGAATAGATCATTTTATATTACGGTTAATATAAGAATTCAGCGAAATTCTATCACATTTGTTCAATTTACGTCGCTCCTATTTCAGATAGCGTATTGGGGTAAGCTGCATCTCAAAGCGCAAGACATGGCGAGTAAAATGCACTATTAAACTTCTAGGGTAGGGCAATCAGAGACCCGATTAGATCATTTTGTATTTTGGTTAATATAAGAATTCAGCGAAATTCTATTACATTTGTTTAATTTACGTCGCTCCTATTTCAGATAGCGTATTGGGCTAAGCGGCATCTCAAAGCGCATGGAATGGCGAGTAAAATGCACTATTATACTTCTAGTGTAGGGCAATCAGAGACCCGATTAGATCATTTTATATTATGCTTAATTTAAGAATTCAGCAAAATTCTATCACATTTGTTAAATTTACGTAGTTCCTATTTCAGATAGCATACTGGGCTAGGCGGTATCTTAAAGCGCGCGGAGTGGCGAGTCAAATGCACTATTAAACTTCAATGATAGTGCAATCAGAGACCCGATTAGATCATTTTATATTTTCGTTAATATAAGAATTCAGCGAAATTCTATCACATTTGTTCAATTTACGTCGCTCTATTTCAGATAGCGTATTGGGCTAAGCGGCATCTCAAAGCGCAAGAAATGTGGAGTAAAATGCACTATTAAACTTCTAGGGTAGGGCAAACAGAGACCCGATAAGATCATTTTATATTATGGTTAATTTAAGAATTCAGCGAAATTCTATCACATTTGTTCCATTTACGTCGCTCCTATTTCAGATAGCGTATTGGGCCAAGCGGCATCTTAAAGCGCGTGGAATGACGAGTAAAATGCACTATTACACTTCTAGGGTAGGGCAAACAGAGACCCGATTAGATCATTTTATATTATGATTAATTTAAGAAGTCAGCAAAATTCTATCACATTTGTTCAATTTACGTCGTTCCTATTTCAGATAGCGTATTCGGCTAAGCGGCATCTCAAAGCGCATGAAATGGCGTATAAAATGCACTCTTAAGCTTCTAGGTTAGGGCAAACAGAGACCCGATTAGATCATTTTATGTTACGGTTAATTTAAGAATTCAGCAAAATTCTATCACATTTGTTCAATTTACGTCGCTCGTATTTCAGATAGCGTATTGGGCTAAGCGGCATCTCAAAGCGCATGAAATGGCGAGGAAAATGCACTATTCAACTTCTAGGGTAGGGCAAACAGAGACCCGATTAGATCATTTTATATTATGGTTAATTTAAGAATTCAGCAAAATTCTATCACATTTGTTCAATTTACGTCGCTCCTATTTCAGATAGCGTACTGGGCTAGGCGGCATCCTAAAGCACGCGGAATGGCGAGTAAAATGCACTATTAAACTTCTATGATAAGGCAATCAGAGACCCGAT
Organism: Macropis europaea; assembly: GCA_916610135.2. Taxonomy (NCBI): domain Eukaryota; kingdom Metazoa; phylum Arthropoda; class Insecta; order Hymenoptera; family Melittidae; genus Macropis; species Macropis europaea. Next base: position 13,285 of record CAKAJE020000051.1, on the reverse strand, counting down.
TAGATCATTTTATATTTTGTTTAATATAAGATTTCAGGGAAATTCTGTCACATTTGTTTAATTTACGTCGCTCCTGTTTCAGATAGCGTATTGGGCTAAGCGGCATCTCAAAGCGCATGAAATGGCGAGTAAAATGCACTATTAAACTTCTAGGGTAGGGCAATCAGAGACACGACTAGATCATTTTATATTATAGTTAATTTAAGAATTCAGCAAAATTCTATCACATTTGTTCAGTTTACGTCGCTCCTAGTTCAGATAGCGTACTGGGCTAGGCGGCATCTTAAAGCGCATGGAATGGCGAGTAAAATGCACTATTAAACTTCTATGATAGGGCAATCGGAGACCCGATTAGATCATTTTATATTTTGGTTAATATAAGAATTCAGCGAAATTATATCACATTTGTTCAATTTACGTCGCTCCTATTTCAGATAGCGTATTGGGCTAAGCGGCATCTCAAAGCGCATGAAATGGCGAGTAAAATGCACTAGTAACCTTCTAGGGTAGGGCAATCCGAGACCCGATTAGATCATTTTATATTATGGTTAATTTAAGAATTCAGCGAAATTCTATCACATTTGTTCAACTTACGTCGCTCCTCTTTCAGATAGCGTACTGGGCTAAGCGGCATCTTAAAGCGCGTGGAATGGCGAGTAAAATGCACTATTAAACTTCTATGATAGGGCTATCACAGACCCGATTAGATCATTTTATATTTTGGTTAATATAAGAATTCAGCGAAATTCTATCACATTTGTTCAATTTACGTCGCTCCTATTTCAGATAGCGCACTGGGCTAAGCGGCATCTCAAAGCGCATGAAATGGTGAGTAAAATGCACTATTAAAGTTCTAGGATAAGGCAAACAGAGACCCGATTAGATCATTTTATATTACGGTTAATATAAGAATTCAGCGTAATTCTGTCACATTTGTTCAACTTACGTAGCTCCTATATCAGGTAGCGTACTGGGCTAGGCGGCAACTTAAAGCGCGTGGAATATCGAGTAAAATACACTATCAAACTTCTATGATAGGGCAATCAGAGACCCGATTAGATCATTTTATATTTTTGTTAATATTAGAATTCAGCGAAATTCTATCACATTTGTTCAATTTACGTCGCTCCTATTTCAGATATCGTATTGGGCTAAGCGGCATCTCAAAGCGCATGAAATGGCGAGTAAAGTGCACTACTAAACTTCTAGGATAAGGCAAACAGAGATCCGATTAGATCATTTTATATTACGGTTAATATAAGAATTCAGCGTAATTCTGTCACATTTGTTCAATTTACGTTGCTCCTATTTCAAATAGCGTACTCGGATAGGCGGCATCTTAAAGCGCGTGGAATGGCGAGTAAAATGCACAATTAAACTTCTAGAGTAGGGCAAACAGAGACCCGATTAGATCATTTTACATTAAGGTTAATATAAGAATTCAGCGTAATTCTGTCACATTTGTTCAATTTACGTCGCTGATATTTCAGATAGCGTATTGGGCTAAGCGGCATCTCAAAGCGAAAGAAATGTCGAGTAAAATGCACTATTAAACTTCTAGGGTAGGGCAAACAGAGACCCGATTAGATCATTTTATATTATGGTTAATTTAAGAATTCAGCGAAATTCTATCACATTTGTTCAATTTACGTCGCTCCTATTTCAGATATCGTATTGGGCTAAGCGGCATCTCAAAGCCCATGAAATGGCGATTAAAATGCACTATTACACTTCTAGGGTAAGGCAAACAGATACCCGATTAGATCATTTTATATTACGGTTAATATAAGAATTCAGCGTAATTCTATCACATTTGTTCAACTTACGTCACTCCTCTTTCAGATAGCGTACTGGGCTAGGCGGCATCTTAAAGCGCGTGGAATGGCGAGTAAAATGCACTATTAAACTTCTATGATAGGGCTATCAGAGACCCGATTAGATCATTTTATGTTTTGGTTAATATAAGAATTCAGCGAAATTCTATCACATTTGTTCAATTTGCGTCGCTCCTATTTCAGATAGCGTATTGGGGTAAGCTGCATCTCAAAGCGCAAGACATGGCGAGTAAAATGCACTATTAAACTTCTAGGGCAGGGCAATCAGAGACCCGATTAGATCATTTTGTATTTTGGTTAATATAAGAATTCAGCGAAATTCTATTACATTTGTTTAATTTACGTCGCTCCTATTTCAGATAGCGTATTGGGCTAAGCGGCATCTCAAAGCGCATGGATTGACGAGTGAAATGCTCTATTAAACTTCTGGGGTAGGGCGAACAGAAACCCGAATAGATCATTTTATATTACGGTTAATATAAGAATTCAGCGAAATTCTATCACATTTGTTCAATTTACGTCGCTCCTATTTCAGATAGCGTATTGGGGTAAGCTGCATCTCAAAGCGCAAGACATGGCGAGTAAAATGCACTATTAAACTTCTAGGGTAGGGCAATCAGAGACCCGATTAGATCATTTTGTATTTTGGTTAATATAAGAATTCAGCGAAATTCTATTACATTTGTTTAATTTACGTCGCTCCTATTTCAGATAGCGTATTGGGCTAAGCGGCATCTCAAAGCGCATGGAATGGCGAGTAAAATGCACTATTATACTTCTAGTGTAGGGCAATCAGAGACCCGATTAGATCATTTTATATTATGCTTAATTTAAGAATTCAGCAAAATTCTATCACATTTGTTCAATTTACGTAGTTCCTATTTCAGATAGCATACTGGGCTATGCGGTATCTTAAAGCGCGCGGAGTGGCGAGTCAAATGCACTATTAAACTTCAATGATAGGGCAATCAGAGACCCGATTAGATCATTTTATATTTTGGTTAATATAAGAATTCAGCGAAATTCTATCACATTTGTTCAATTTACGTCGCTCTATTTCAGATAGCGTATTGGGCTAAGCGGCATCTCAAAGCGCAAGAAATGTGGAGTAAAATGCACTATTAAACTTCTAGGGTAGGGCAAACAGAGACCCGATAAGATCATTTTATATTATGGTTAATTTAAGAATTCAGCGAAATTCTATCACATTTGTTCCATTTACGTCGCTCCTATTTCAGATAGCGTACTGGGCTAGGCGGCATCTTAAAGCGCGTGGAAAGGCGAGTAAAATGCACTCTTAAACTTCTATGATAGGGCAATCAGAGACCCGATTAGATCATTTTATATTACGGTTAATATAAGAATTCAGCGTAATTCTATCACATTTGTTCAACTTACGTCGCTCCTATTTCAGATAGCGCACTGGGCTAGGCGGCATCTTAAAGCGCGTGGAATGGCGAGTAAAATGCACTACTAAACTACTATGATAGGGCAATCAGAGACCCGTTTAGGTCATTTTATATTTTGGTTAATATAAGAATTCAGCGAAATTCTATCACATTTGTTCAATTTACGTCGCTCCTATTAAAGATAGCGTATTGGGCTAAGCGGCATCTGAAAGCGCTTGAAATGGCGAGTAAAATGCACTATTACACTTCTAGGGTAGGTCAAACAGAGACCCGATTAGATCATTTTATATTATGGTTAATTTAAGAATTCAGTGAAATTCTATCACACTTGTTCAATTTACGTCGCTCCTAATTCAGATAGCGTATTCGGCTAAGCGGCATCTCAAAGCGCATGAAATGGCGTATAAAATGCACTCTTAAGCTTCTAGGCTAGGGCAAACAGAGACCCGATTAGATCATTTTATATTACGGTTAATTTAAGAATTCAGCAAAACTCTATCACATTTGTTCAATTTACGTCGCTCGTATTTCAGATAGCGTATTGGGCTAAGCGGCATCTCAAAGCGCATGAAATGGCGAGGAAAATGCACTATTCAACTCCTAGGGTAGGGCAAACAGAGACCCGATTAGATCATTTTATATTATGGTTAATTTAAGAATTCAGCAAAATTCTATCACATTTGTTCAATTTACGTCGCTCCTATTTCAGATAGCGTACTGGGCTAGGCGGCATCCTAAAGCGCGCGGAATGGCGAGTAAAATGCACTATTAAACTTCTATGATAAGGCAATCAGAGACCCGATTAGATCATTTTATATTTTGTTTAATATAAGATTTCAGGGAAATTCTGTCACATTTGTTTAATTTACGTCGCTCCTGCTTCAGATAGCGTATTGGGCTAAGCGGCATCTCAAAGCGCCTGAAATGGCGAGTAAAATGCACTATTATACTTCTAGTGTAGGGCAATAAGAGACCCGATTAGATCATTTTATATTATGCTTAATTTAAGAATTCAGCAAAATTCTATCACATTTGTTCAATTTACGTAGTTCCTATTTCAGATAGCATACTGGGCTAGGCGGTATCTTAAAGCGCGCGGAATGGCGAGTAAAATGCACTATTAAGCTTCTATGATAGGGCAACCAGAGACCCGATTAGATCATTTTATATTTTGGTTAATATAAGAATTCAGCGAAATTCTATCACATTTGTTCAATTTGCGTCGCTCCTATTTCAGATCGCTTATTGGGCTAAGCGGCATTTCAAAGCGCATGAAATGACGAGTGAAATGCACTATTGAACTTCTAGGGTAGGGCGAACAGAGACCAGATTAGATCATTTTACATTAAGGTTAATATAAGAATTCAGCGTAATTCTGTCACATTTGTTCAACTTACGTAGCTCCTATTTCAGATAGCGCACTGGGCTAGGCGGCATCTTAAAGCGCGTGGAAAGGCGAGTAAAATACCCTATTAAACATCTATGATAGGCCAATCAGTGACCCGATTAGATCATTTTGTATTTTGGTTAATATAAGAATTCAGCGAAATTCTATCACATTTGTTCAATTTACGTCGCTCCTATTTCAGATAGCGTGTTAGGCTAAGCGGCATCTCAAAGCGCATGGATTGACGAGTGAAATGCTCTATTAAACTTCTGGGGTAGGGCGAACAGAAACCCGAATAGATCTTTTTATATTACGGTTAATATAAGAATTCAGCGAAATTCTATCACATTTGCTCAATTTACGTCGCTCCTATTACAGATAGCTTATTGTGCTTAGCGGCATCTCAAAGCGCATGAAGTGACGAGTGAAATGCACTATTCAACTTCTAGGGTAGGGCAAACAGAGATCCGATTAGATCATTTTATATTATGGTTAATTTAAGAATTCAGCAAAATTCTATCACATTTGTTCAATTTACGTCGCTCCTATTTCAGATAGCGTACTGGGCTAGGCGGCATCCTAAAGCGCGCGGAATGGCGAGTAAAATGCACTATTAAACTTCTATGCTAGGGCAATCAGAGACCCGATTAGATCATTTTATATTTTGTTTAATATAAGATTTCAGGGAAATTCTATCACATTTGTTCAATTTACGTCGCTCTATTTCAGATAGCGTATTGGGCTAAGCGGCATCTCAAAGCGCAAGAAATGTGGAGTAAAATGCACTATTATACTTCTAGGGTAGGGCAAACAGAGACCCGATAAGATCATGTTATATTATGGTTAATTTAAGAATTCAGCGAAATTCTATCACATTTGTTCCATTTACGTCGCTCCTATTTCAGATAGCGTATTGGGCCAAGCGGCATCTTAAAGCGCGTGGAATGGCGAGTAAAATGCACTATTACACTTCTAGGGTAGGGCAAACAGAGTCCCGATTAGATCATTTTATATTATGATTAATTTAAGAAGTCAGCAAAATTCTATCACATTTGTTCAATTTACGTCGTTCCTATTTCAGATAGCGTACTGGGCTAGGCGGCATCTTAAAGCGCGTGGAAAGGCGAGTAAAATGCACTCTTAAACTTCTATGATAGGGCAATCAGAGACCCGATTAGATCATTTTATATTACGGTTAATATAAGAATTCAGCGTAATTCTATCACATTTGTTCAACTTACGTCGCTCCTATTTCAGATAGCGCACTGGGCTAGGCGGCATCTTAAAGCGCGTGGAATGGCGAGTAAAATGCACTACTAAACTACTATGATAGGGCAATCAGAGACCCGTTTAGGTCATTTTATATTTTGGTTAATATAAGAATTCAGCGAAATTCTATCACATTTGTTCAATTTACGTCGCTCCTATTAAAGATAGCGTATTGGGCTAAGCGGCATCTGAAAGCGCATGAAGTGGCGAGTAAAATGCACTATTAAACTTCTAGGGTAGGGCAATCAGAGACCCGATTAGATCATTTTGTATTTTGGTTAATATAAGAATTCAGCGAAATTCTATTACATTTGTTTAATTTACGTCGCTCCTATTTCAGATAGCGTATTGGGCTAAGCGGCATCTCAAAGCGCATGGATTGACGAGTGAAATGCTCTATTAAACTTCTGGGGTAGGGCGAACAGAAACCCGAATAGATCATTTTATATTACGGTTAATATAAGAATTCAGCGAAATTCTATCACATTTGTTAAATTTACGTAGTTCCTATTTCAGATAGCATACTGGGCTAGGCGGTATCTTAAAGCGCGCGGAGTGGCGAGTCAAATGCACTATTAAACTTCAATGATAGGGCAATCAGAGACCCGATTAGATCATTTTATATTTTCGTTAATATAAGAATTCAGCGAAATTCTATCACATTTGTTCAATTTACGTCGCTCTATTTCAGATAGCGTATTGGGCTAAGCGGCATCTCAAAGCGCAAGAAATGTGGAGTAAAATGCACTATTAAACTTCTAGGGTAGGGCAAACAGAGACCCGATAAGATCATTTTATATTATGGTTAATTTAAGAATTCAGCGAAATTCTATCACATTTGTTCCATTTACGTCGCTCCTATTTCAGATAGCGTATTGGGCCAAGCGGCATCTTAAAGCGCGTGGAATGGCGAGTAAAATGCACTATTACACTTCTAGGGTAGGGCAAACAGAGACCCGATTAGATCATTTTATATTATGATTAATTTAAGAAGTCAGCAAAATTCTATCACATTTGTTCAATTTACGTCGTTCCTATTTCAGATAGCGTACTGGGCTAGGCGGCATCTTAAAGCGCGTGGAATGGCGAGTAAAATGCACTACTAAACTACTATGATAGGGCAATCAGAGACCCGTTTAGGTCATTTTATATTTCGGTTAATATTAGAATTCAGCGAAATTCTATCACATTTGTTCAATTTACGTCGCTCCTATTAAAGATAGCGTATTGGGCTAAGCGGCATCTGAAAGCGCATGAAATGGCGAGTAAAATGCACTATTAAACTTCTAGGGTAGGTCAAACAGAGACCCGATTAGATCATTTTATATTATGGTTAATTTAAGAATTCAGTGAAATTCTATCACACTTGTTCAATTTACGTCGCTCCTAATTCAGATAGCGTATTCGGCTAAGCGGCATCTCAAAGCGCATGAAATGGCGTATAAAATGCACTCTTAAGCTTCTAGGTTAGGGCAAACAGAGACCCGATTAGATCATTTTATGTTACGGTTAATTTAAGAATTCAGCAAAATTCTATCACATTTGTTCAATTTACGTCGCTCGTATTTCAGATAGCGTATTGGGCTAAGCGGCATCTCAAAGCGCATGAAATGGCGAGGAAAATGCACTATTCAACTTCTAGGGTAGGGCAAACAGAGACCCGATTAGATCATTTTATATTATGGTTAATTTAAGAATTCAGCAAAATTCTATCACATTTGTTCAATTTACGTCGCTCCTATTTCAGATAGCGTACTGGGCTAGGCGGCATCCTAAAGCACGCGGAATGGCGAGTAAAATGCACTCTTAAACTTCTATGATAAGGCAATCAGAGACCCGATTAGATCATTTTATATTTTGTTTAATATAAGATTTCAGGGAAATTCTGTCACATTTGTTTAATTTACGTCGCTCCTGTTTCAGATAGCGTATTGGGCTAAGCGGCATCTCAAAGCGCATGAAATGGCGAGTAAAATGCACTATTAAACTTCTAGGGTAGGGCAATCAGAGACACGACTAGATCATTTTATATTATAGTTAATTTAAGAATTCAGCAAAATTCTATCACATTTGTTCAGTTTACGTCGCTCCTAGTTCAGATAGCGTACTGGGCTAGGCGGCATCTTAAAGCGCATGGAATGGCGAGTAAAATGCACTATTAAACTTCTATGATAGGGCAATCGGAGACCCGATTAGATCATTTTATATTTTGGTTAATATAAGAATTCAGCGAAATTATATCACATTTGTTCAATTTACGTCGCTCCTATTTCAGATAGCGTATTGGGCTAAGCGGCATCTCAAAGCGCATGAAATGGCGAGTAAAATGCACTAGTAACCTTCTAGGGTAGGGCAATCCGAGACCCGATTAGATCATTTTATATTATGGTTAATTTAAGAATTCAGCGAAATTCTATCACATTTGTTCAATTTACGTCGCTCCTATTTCAGATAGCGTTTTGGGCTAAGCGGCATCTCAAAGCGCATGAAATGACGAGTGAAATGCACTATTAAACTTCTAGGGTAGGGCGAACGAAGTCCCGATTAGATCATTTTACATTGAGGTTAATATAAGAATTCAGGGAAATTCTATCACATTTGTTCAATTTACGTCGCTCCTATTTCAGATAGCGTATTGGGCTAAGCGGCATCTCAAAGCGCATGAAATGACGAGTAAAATGCACTATTAAACTTCTAGGATAAGGCAAACAGAGACCCGATTAGATCATTTTATATTACGGTAAATATAAGAATTCAGCGTAATTCTGTCACATTTGTTCAACTTACGTAGGTCCTATTTCAGAGAGCGTCCTGGGCTAGGCGGTATCTTAAAGCGCGTGGAATGGCGAGTAAAATGCACTATTAAACTTCTAGGATAAGGCAAACAGAGACCCGATTAGATCATTTTATATTACGGTTAATATAAGAATTCAGCGTAATTCTGTCACATTTGTTCAACATACGTAGCTCCTATTTCAGATAGCGTACTGGGCTAGGCGGCAACTTAAAGCGCGTGGAATGTCGAGTAAAATACACTATCAAACTTCTATGATAGGGCAATCAGAGACCCGATTAGATCATTTTATATTTTGGTTAATATAACAATTCAGCGAAATTCTATCACATTTGTTCAATTTACGTCGCTCCTATTTCAGATAGCGTATTGGGCTAAGCGGCATCTCAAAGCGCATGAAATGGCGAGTAACATGCACTATTACACTTCTAGGATAAGGCAAACAGAGACCCGATTAGATCATTTTATATTACGGTTAATATAAGAATTCAGCGTAATTCTATCACATTTGTTCAACTTACGTCGCTCCTCTTTCAGATAGCGTACTGGGCTAAGCGGCATCTTAAAGCGCGTGGAATGGCGAGTAAAATGCACTATTAAACTTCTATGATAGGGCTATCACAGACCCGATTAGATCATTTTATATTTTGGTTAATATAAGAATTCAGCGAAATTCTATCACATTTGTTCAATTTACGTCGCTCCTATTTCAGATAGCGTACTGGGCTAAGCGGCATCTCAAAGCGCATGAAATGGTGAGTAAAATGCACTATTAAAGTTCTAGGATAAGGCAAACAGAGACCCGATTAGATCATTTTATATTACGGTTAATATAAGAATTCAGCGTAATTCTGTCACATTTGTTCAACTTACGTAGCTCCTATATCAGGTAGCGTACTGGGCTAGGCGGCAACTTAAAGCGCGTGGAATATCGAGTAAAATACACTATCAAACTTCTATGATAGGGCAATCAGAGACCCGATTAGATCATTTCATATTTTTGTTAATATTAGAATTCAGCGAAATTCTATCACATTTGTTCAATTTACGTCGCTCCTATTTCAGACAGCGTATTGGGCTAAGCGGCATCTCAAAGCGCATGAAATGGCGAGTAAAGTGCACTACTAAACTTCTAGGATAAGGCAAACAGAGATCCGATTAGATCATTTTATATTACGGTTAATATAAGAATTCAGCGTAATTCTGTCACATTTGTTCAATTTACGTTGCTCCTATTTCAAATAGCGTACTCGGATAGGCGGCATCTTAAAGCGCGTGGAATGGCGAGTAAAATGCACTATTAAACTTCTAGAGTAGGGCGAACAGAGACCCGATTAGATCATTTTACATTAAGGTTAATATAAGAATTCAGCGTAATTCTGTCACATTTGTTCAATTTACGTCGCTGATATTTCAGATAGCGTATTGGGCTAAGCGGCATCTCAAAGCGAAAGAAATGTCGAGTAAAATGCACTATTAAACTTCTAGGGTAGGGCAAACAGAGACCCGATTAGATCATTTTATATTATGGTTAATTTAAGAATTCAGCGAAATTCTATCACATTTGTTCAATTTACGTCGCTCCTATTTCAGATATCGTATTGGGCTAAGCGGCATCTCAAAGCCCATGAAATGGCGATTAAAATGCACTATTACACTTCTAGGGTAAGGCAAACAGATACCCGATTAGATCATTTTATATTACGGTTAATATAAGAATTCAGCGTAATTCTATCACATTTGTTCAACTTACGTCACTCCTCTTTCAGATAGCGTACTGGGCTAGGCGGCATCTTAAAGCGCGTGGAATGGCGAGTAAAATGCACTATTAAACTTCTATGATAGGGCTATCAGAGACCCGATTAGATCATTTTATGTTTTGGTTAATATAAGAATTCAGCGAAATTCTATCACATTTGTTCAATTTGCGTCGCTCCTATTTCAGATAGCGTATTGGGGTAAGCTGCATCTCAAAGCGCAAGACATGGCGAGTAAAATGCACTATTAAACTTCTAGGGTAGGGCAATCAGAGACCCGATTAGATCATTTTGTATTTTGGTTAATATAAGAATTCAGCGAAATTCTATTACATTTGTTTAATTTACGTCGCTCCTATTTCAGATAGCGTATTGGGCTAAGCGGCATCTCAAAGCGCATGGATTGACGAGTGAAATGCTCTATTAAACTTCTGGGGTAGGGCGAACAGAAACCCGAATAGATCATTTTATATTACGGTTAATATAAGAATTCAGCGAAATTCTATCACATTTGTTCAATTTACGTCGCTCCTATTTCAGATAGCGTATTGGGGTAAGCTGCATCTCAAAGCGCAAGACATGGCGAGTAAAATGCACTATTAAACTTCTAGGGTAGGGCAAACAGAGACCCGATTAGATCATTTTGTATTTTGGTTAATATAAGAATTCAGCGAAATTCTATTACATTTGTTTAATTTACGTCGCTCCTATTTCAGATAGCGTATTGGGCTAAGCGGCATCTCAAAGCGCATGGAATGGCGAGTAAAATGCACTATTATACTTCTAGTGTAGGGCAATCAGAGACCCGATTAGATCATTTTATATTATGCTTAATTTAAGAATTCAGCAAAATTCTATCACATTTGTTCAATTTACGTAGTTCCTATTTCAGATAGCATACTGGGCTATGCGGTATCTTAAAGCGCGCGGAGTGGCGAGTCAAATGCACTATTAAACTTCAATGATAGGGCAATCAGAGACCCGATTAGATCATTTTATATTTTGGTTAATATAAGAATTCAGCGAAATTCTATCACATTTGTTCAATTTACGTCGCTCTATTTCAGATAGCGTATTGGGCTAAGCGGCATCTCAAAGCGCAAGAAATGTGGAGTAAAATGCACTATTAAACTTCTAGGGTAGGGCAAACAGAGACCCGATAAGATCATTTTATATTATGGTTAATTTAAGAATTCAGCGAAATTCTATCACATTTGTTCCATTTACGTCGCTCCTATTTCAGATAGCGTACTGGGCTAGGCGGCATCTTAAAGCGCGTGGAAAGGCGAGTAAAATGCACTCTTAAACTTCTATGATAGGGCAATCAGAGACCCGATTAGATCATTTTATATTACGGTTAATATAAGAATTCAGCGTAATTCTATCACATTTGTTCAACTTACGTCGCTCCTATTTCAGATAGCGCACTGGGCTAGGCGGCATCTTAAAGCGCGTGGAATGGCGAGTAAAATGCACTACTAAACTACTATGATAGGGCAATCAGAGACCCGTTTAGGTCATTTTATATTTTGGTTAATATAAGAATTCAGCGAAATTCTATCACATTTGTTCAATTTACGTCGCTCCTATTAAAGATAGCGTATTGGGCTAAGCGGCATCTGAAAGCGCTTGAAATGGCGAGTAAAAGGCACTATTACACTTCTAGGGTAGGTCAAACAGAGACCCGATTAGATCATTTTATATTATGGTTAATTTAAGAATTCAGTGAAATTCTATCACACTTGTTCAATTTACGTCGCTCCTAATTCAGATAGCGTATTCGGCTAAGCGGCATCTCAAAGCGCATGAAATGGCGTATAAAATGCACTCTTAAGCTTCTAGGCTAGGGCAAACAGAGACCCGATTAGATCATTTTATATTACGGTTAATTTAAGAATTCAGCAAAACTCTATCACATTTGTTCAATTTACGTCGCTCGTATTTCAGATAGCGTATTGGGCTAAGCGGCATCTCAAAGCGCATGAAATGGCGAGGAAAATGCACTATTCAACTCCTAGGGTAGGGCAAACAGAGACCCGATTAGATCATTTTATATTATGGTTAATTTAAGAATTCAGCAAAATTCTATCACATTTGTTCAATTTACGTCGCTCCTATTTCAGATAGCGTACTGGGCTAGGCGGCATCCTAAAGCGCGCGGAATGGCGAGTAAAATGCACTATTAAACTTCTATGATAAGGCAATCAGAGACCCGATTAGATCATTTTATATTTTGTTTAATATAAGATTTCAGGGAAATTCTGTCACATTTGTTTAATTTACGTCGCTCCTGCTTCAGATAGCGTATTGGGCTAAGCGGCATCTCAAAGCGCCTGAAATGGCGAGTAAAATGCACTATTATACTTCTAGTGTAGGGCAATAAGAGACCCGATTAGATCATTTTATATTATGCTTAATTTAAGAATTCAGCAAAATTCTATCACATTTGTTCAATTTACGTAGTTCCTATTTCAGATAGCATACTGGGCTAGGCGGTATCTTAAAGCGCGCGGAATGGCGAGTAAAATGCACTATTAAGCTTCTATGATAGGGCAACCAGAGACCCGATTAGATCATTTTATATTTTGGTTAATATAAGAATTCAGCGAAATTCTATCACATTTGTTCAATTTGCGTCGCTCCTATTTCAGATCGCTTATTGGGCTAAGCGGCATTTCAAAGCGCATGAAATGACGAGTGAAATGCACTATTGAACTTCTAGGGTAGGGCGAACAGAGACCAGATTAGATCATTTTACATTAAGGTTAATATAAGAATTCAGCGAAATTCTGTCACATTTGTTCAACTTACGTAGCTCCTATTTCAGATAGCGC
>CAKAJE020000050.1:0-59736 GCA_916610135.2 Macropis europaea | reverse complement strand
ATCATTTTATATTTTGGTTAATTTAAGAATTCAACGAAATTCTATCACATTTGTTCAATTTACGTCGCTCCTATTACAGATAGCGTATTGGGCTAAGCGGCATCTCAAAGCGCATGAAATTACGAGTGAAATGCACTATTAAACTTCTAGGGTAGGACAAACAGAGACCCGATTAGATCATTTTATATTATGGTTAATTTCAGAATTCAGCAAAATCCTATCACATTTGTTCAATTTACGTCGCTCCGATTTCAGATAGCGTACTGGACTAAGCGGCATCTTAAAGCGCGTGGAATGGCGAGTAAAATGCACTTCTAAACTTGTAGGGTAGGGCAAACAGAGACACGATTAGATCATTTTATATTATGGTTAATTTAAGATGTCAGCAAAATTCTGTCACATCTGTTCAATTTACGTCGCTCCAATTTCAGATAGCATACTGGGCTAGGCGGCATCTTAAAGCGCGTGGAATGGCGATCAAAATGCACTATTAAACTTCTATGATAGGGCAATCAGAGACCCGACTAGATCATTTTATATTTTGGTTAATATAAGAATTCAGCGAAATTCTATCAGAATTGTTCAATTTACGTCGCTCCTACTTCAGATAGCGTACTGGGCTCGACGGCATCTTAAAGCGCAAGAAATGGCGAGTAAAATGCACTATTAAACTTCTAGGGTAGGGCAAACAGAGACCCGATAAGATGATTTTATATTATGTTTAATTTAAGAATTCAGCGAAACTCTATCATATTTGTTCAATTTACGTCGCTCCTATTTCAGATAGCGTATTGGGCTAAGCGGCATCTCAATGCGCATGAAATGGCGAGTAAAATTCACTATTAAACTTCTAGGATAAGGCAAACAGGGACCCGATTAGATCATTTTATATTACGGTTAATATAAGAATTCAGCGTAATTCTATCACATTTTTTCAACTTACGTCGCTCCTATTTCAGATAGCGTACTGGGCTAGGCGGCATCTTAAAGCGCGTGGAATGGCGAGTAAAATGCACTACTAAACTTCTATGATAGGGCAATCAGAGTCCCGTTTAGATCATTTTATATTTTGTTTAATATAAGATTTCAGGGAAATTCTATCACATTTGTTCAATTTACGTCGCTCCTATTTCAGATAGCGTATTGGGCTAAGCGGCATCTCAAAGCGCATGAAATGGAGAATAAAATGCACTATTAAACTTCTAGGCTAGGGAGAACAGAGACCCGATTAGATCATTTTACATTATGGTTCATAAAAGAATTCAGCGAAATTCTATCACAATCTTTCAACTTACGTCGCTCCTATTTCAGATAGCGTATTGGGCTAAGCGGCATCTCAAAGCGCATGAAATGGCGAGCAAAATCCGCTATTAAACTTCTAGGGTGTGGCAAACAGAGACCCGATTAGATCATTTTATATTATGGTTAATTTAAGAATTCAGCAAAATTCTATCACATTTGTTCAATTTACGTCGCTCCTATTTCAGATAGCGTATTGGGCTAAGCGGCATCTCAAAGCGCATGAAATGGCGAGTAAAATGCACTATTAAACTTCTAGGGTAGGGCAAGCAGAGACCCGATTACATCATCTAATATTATGGTTAATTTAAGAATTCAGCAAAATTCTATCACATTTGTTCAATTTACGTCGCTCCTATTTCAGATAGCGTATTGGGCTAAGCGGCATCTCAAAGCGCATGAAATGGCGAGTGAAATGCACTATTAGACTTCTATGGAAGGGCGAACAGAGACCCGATTAGATCATTTTACATTAAGGTTAATATAAGAATTCAGGGAAATTCTATCACATTTGTTCAATTTACGTCGCTCCTATTTCAGATAGCGTACTGGGCTAGGCGGCATCTTAAAGCGCGTGGATTGGCGAGTAAAATGCACTACTAAACTTCTATGATAGGGCAATCAGAGTCCCGTTTAGATCATTTTATATTTTGTTTAATATAAGATTTCAGGGAAATTCTATCACATTTGTTCAATTTACGTCGCTCCTATTTCAGATAGCGTATTAGGCTAAGCGGCATTTCAAAGCGCATGAAATGAAGAGTAAAATGCCCTATTAAACGTCTAGGATAAGGCAAACAGAGACCCGATTAGATCATTTTATATTACGGTAAATATAAGAATTTGGCGTAATTATATCACATTTGTTCAATTTACGTCGCTGCTATTCCAGATAGCTTATTGTGCTTAGCGGCATCTCAAAGCGCGCGGAATGGCGAGTAAAATGCACTATTAAACTTCTATGCTAGGGCAATCAGAGACCCGATTAGATCATTTTATATTTTGGTTAATATAAGAATTCAGTGAAATTCTATCACATTTGTTCAATTTACGTCACTCCTATTTCAGATAGCGTGTTGGGCTAAGCGGCATCTCAAAGCGCATGAGATGGCGAGTAAAATGCACTATTAAACTTCTAGGGTAGGGCAATCAGAGACCCGATTAGATCATTTTATATTTTGGTTAATTTAAGAATTCAACGAAATTCTATCACATTTGTTCAATTTACGTCGCTCCTATTACAGATAGCGTATTGGGCTAAGCGGCATCTCAAAGCGCATGAAATGCCGAGTAAAACGCACTATTAAACATCTAGGGTAGGGCAAACAGAGACCCGATTAGATCATTTTACATTATGGTTAATAAAAGAATTCAGCGAAATTCTATCACATTTGTTCAATTTACGTCGCTCCTATTCCAGATAGCGTATTGGGCTAAGCGGCATCTCAAAGCGCATGAAATGGCGAGTAAAATGCACTATTAAAGTTCTCGGGTAAGGCAAACAGGGACCCGATTAGATCATTTTAAATTACGGTTAATATAAGAATTCAGCGTAATTCTATCACATTTGTTAAACTTACGTCACTCCTATTTCAGATAGCGTGTTGGGCTAAGCGGCATCTCAAAGCGCATGAGATGGCGAGTAAAATGCAGTATTAAACTTCTAGGGTATGGCAAACAGAGTCCCGATTAGATCATTTTATATTATGGTTAATTTAAGAATTTAACGAAATTCTATCACACTTGTTCAATTTACGTCGCTCCTATTGCAGATAGCGTATTGGGCTAAGCGGCATCTCAAAGCGCATGAAATGGCGAGTAAAATGCACTATTAAAGTTCTCGGGTAAGGCAAACAGGGACCCGATTAGATCATTTTATATTACGGTTAATATAAGAATTCAGCGTAATTCTATCACATTTGTTAAACTTACGTCGCTCCTATTCCAGATAGCGTCTTGGGCTAAGCGGCATCTCAAAGCGCATGAAATTACGAGTGAAATGCACTATTAAACTTCTAGGGTAGGGCAAACAGAGACCCGCTAAGATGATTTTATATTATGGTTAATTTAAGAATTCAGCCAGATTCTATCACATTTGTTCAATTTACGTCGCTCCTATTTCAGATAGCGTACTGAGCTAGGCGGATTCTTAAAGCGCGTGGATTGGCGAGTAAAATGCACTATTAAACTTCTATGATAGGGCAATCAGAGACCCGATTAGATCATTTTACATTAAGGTTAATATAAGTATTCAGGGAAATTCTATCACATTTGTTCAATTTACGTCGCTCGTGTTTCAGATAGCGTATTGGGCTAAGCGGCATCTCAAAGCGCATGAAATGGCGAGTAAAATGCACTGTTAAACTTCTAGGGTAGGGCAAACAGAGACCCGATTAGATCATTTTATATTATGGTTAATTTAAGAATTCAGCCAAATTCAATCACATTTGTTCAATTTACGTCGCTACTATTTCAGATAGCGTATTGGGCTAAGCGCCATCTCAAAGCGCATGAAATGGCGAGTAAAATGCACTATTAAACTTCTAGGGTAGGGCAAACAGAGACCCGATAAGATGATTTTATATTATGGTTAATTTAAGAATTCAGCCAGATTCTATCACATTTGTTCAATTTACGTCGCTCCTATTTCAGATAGCGTACTGGGCTAGGCGGATTCTTAAAGCGCGTGGATTGGCGAGTAAAATGCACTATTAAACTTCTATGATAGGGCAATCAGAGACCCGATTAGATCATTTTACATTAAGGTTAATATAAGTATTCAGGGAAATTCTATCACATTTGTTCAATTTACGTCGCTCGTATTTCAGATAGCGTATTGGGCTAAGCGGCATCTCAAAGCGCATGAAATGGCGAGTAAAATGCACTGTTAAACTTCTAGGGTAGGGCAAACAGAGACCCGATTAGATCATTTTATATTATGGTTAATTTAAGAATTCAGCCAAATTCTATCACATTTGTTCAATTTACGTCGCTACTATTTCAGATAGCGTATTGGGCTAAACGCCATCTCAAAGCGCATGAAATGGCGAGTAAAATGCACTATTAAACTTCTAGGGTAGGGCAAACAGAGACCCGATTAGATCATTTTATATTATGGTTAACTTAAGAATTCAACGAAATTCTATCACATTTGTTCAATTTACGTCGCTCCTATTACAGATAGCGTATTGGGCTAAGCGGCATCTCAAAGCGCATGAAATGCCGAGTAAAACGCACTATTAAACATCTAGGGTAGGGCAAACAGAGACCCGATTAGATCATTTTACATTATGGTTAATAAAAGAATTCAGCGAAATTCTATCACATTTGTTCAATTTACGTCGCTCCTATTCCAGATAGCGTATTGGGCTAAGCGGCATCTCAAAGCGCATGAAATTACGAGTGAAATGCACTATTAAACTTCTAGGGTAGGACAAACAGAGACCCGATTAGATCATTTTATATTATGGTTAATTTAAGAATTCAGCAAAATCCTATCACATTTGTTCAATTTACGTCGCTCCGATTTCAGATAGCGTACTGGACTAAGCGGCATCTTAAAGCGCGTGGAATGGCGAGTAAATGCACTATTAAACTCCTATGGTAGGGCAATCAGAGACCCGACTAGATCATTTTATATTTTGTTTTATATAAGATTTCAGGGAAATTCTATCACATTTGTTCAATTTAGGCCGCTCCTATTTCAGATAGCGTATTGGGCTAAGCGGCATCTCAAAGCTCATGAAATGGCGAGCAAAATGCACTATTAAACTTCTAGGGTATGGCAAACAGAGTCCCGATTAGATCATTTTATATTATGGTTAATTTAAGAATTTAACGAAATTCTATCACACTTGTTCAATTTACGTCGCTCCTATTGCAGATAGCGTATTGGGCTAAGCGGTATCTCAAAGCGCATGAAATGGCGAGTAAAATGCACTATTAAAGTTCTCGGGTAAGGCAAACAGGGACCCGATTAGATCATTTTATATTACGGTTAATATAAGAATTCAGCGTAATTCTATCACATTTGTTAAACTTACGTCGCTCCTATTCCAGATAGCGTCTTGGGCTAAGCGGCATCTCAAAGCGCATGAAATTACGAGTGAAATGCACTATTAAACTTCTAGGGTAGGGCAAACAGAGACCCGATAAGATGATTTTATATTATGGTTAATTTAAGAATTCAGCCAGATTCTATCACATTTGTTCAATTTACGTCGCTACTATTTCAGATAGCGTATTGGGCTAAGCGCCATCTCAAAGCGCATGAAATGGCGAGTAAAATGCACTATTAAACTTCTAGGGTAGGGCAAACAGAGACCCGATAAGATGATTTTATATTATGGTTAATTTAAGAATTCAGCCAGATTCTATCACATTTGTTCAATTTACGTCGCTCCTATTTCAGATAGCGTACTGGGCTAGGCGGATTCTTAAAGCGCGTGGATTGGCGAGTAAAATGCACTATTAAACTTCTATGATAGGGCAATCAGAGACCCGATTAGATCATTTTACATTAAGGTTAATATAAGTATTCAGGGAAATTCTATCACATTTGTTCAATTTACGTCGCTCGTATTTCAGATAGCGTATTGGGCTAAGCGGCATCTCAAAGCGCATGAAATGGCGAGTAAAATGCACTGTTAAACTTCTAGGGTAGGGCAAACAGAGACCCGATTAGATCATTTTATATTATGGTTAATTTAAGAATTCAGCCAAATTCTATCACATTTGTTCAATTTACGTCGCTACTATTTCAGATAGCGTATTGGGCTAAGCGCCATCTCAAAGCGCATGAAATGGCGAGTAAAATGCACTATTAAACTTCTAGGGTAGGGCAAACAGAGACCCGATTAGATCATTTTATATTATGGTTAACTTAAGAATTCAGCCAAATTCTATCACATTTGTTCAATTTACGTCGCTCCTATTTCAGATAGCGTACTGGGCTAGGCGGAATCTTAAAGCGCGTGGATTGGCGAGTAAAATGCACTATTAAACTTCTATGATAGGGCAATCAGAGACCCGATTAGATCATTTTATATTTTGGTTAATATAAGAATTCAGCGAAATTCTATCACAATTGTTCTATTTACGTCGCTCCTATTTCAGATAGCGTATTGGGCTAAGCGGCATCTCAAAGCGCATGAAATGGCGAGTGAAATGCACTATTAATCTTATAGGGTAGGGCAAACAGAGACCCGATTAGATCATATTATATTATGGTTAATTTACGAATTCAGGGAAATTCTATCACATTTGTTCAATTTACGTCGCTCCTATTTCAGATAGCGTATTGGGCTAAGCGGCATCTCAAAGCGCATGAAATGGCGAGTAAAATGCACTGCTAAACTTGTAGGGTAGGTCAAACAGAGACCCGATTAGATCATTTTATATTATAGTTAATTTAAGATGTCAGCAAAATTCTGTCACATTTGTTCAATTTACGTCGCTCCAATTTCAGATAGCATACTGGGTTAGGCGGCATCTTAAAGCGCGTGGAATGGCGATCAAAATGCACTATTAAACTTCTATGATAGGGCAATCAGAGACCCGACTAGATCATTTTATATTTTGGTTAATATAAGAAATCAGCTAAATTCTATCACAATTGTTCAATTTACGTCGCTCCTATTTCAGATAGCGTACTGGGCTCGACGGCATCTTAAAGCGCAAGAAATGGCGAGTAAAATGCACTATTAAACTTCTAGGGTAGGGCAAACAGAGACCCGATAAGATGATTTTATATTAAGGTTAATTTAAGGATTCAGCGAAACTCTATCATATTTGTTCAATTTACGTCGCTCCTATTTCAGATAGCGTATTGGGCTAAGCGGCATCTCAATGCGCATGAAATGGCGAGTAAAATGCACTGTTAAACTTCTAGGGTAGGGCAAACAGAGACCCGATTAGATCATTTTATATTATGGTTAATTTAAGAATTCAGCCAAATTCTATCACATTTGTTCAATTTACGTCGCTACTATTTCAGATAGCGTATTGGGCTAAACGCCATCTCAAAGCGCATGAAATGGCGAGTAAAATGCACTATTAAACTTCTAGGGTAGGGCAAACAGAGACCCGATTAGATCATTTTATATTATGGTTAACTTAAGAATTCAACGAAATTCTATCACATTTGTTCAATTTACGTCGCTCCTATTACAGATAGCGTATTGGGCTAAGCGGCATCTCAAAACGCATGAAATGCCGAGTAAAACGCACTATTAAACATCTAGGGTAGGGCAAACAGAGACCCGATTAGATCATTTTACATTATGGTTAATAAAAGAATTCAGCGAAATTCTATCACATTTGTTCAATTTACGTCGCTCCTATTCCAGATAGCGTATTGGGCTAAGCGGCATCTCAAAGCGCATGAAATTACGAGTGAAATGCACTATTAAACTTCTAGGGTAGGACAAACAGAGACCCGATTAGATCATTTTATATTATGGTTAATTTAAGAATTCAGCAAAATCCTATCACATTTGTTCAATTTACGTCGCTCCGATTTCAGATAGCGTACTGGACTAAGCGGCATCTTAAAGCGCGTGGAATGGCGAGTAAATGCACTATTAAACTCCTATGGTAGGGCAATCAGAGACCCGACTAGATCATTTTATATTTTGTTTTATATAAGATTTCAGGGAAATTCTATCACATTTGTTCAATTTAGGCCGCTCCTATTTCAGATAGCGTATTGGGCTAAGCGGCATCTCAAAGCTCATGAAATGGCGAGCAAAATGCACTATTAAACTTCTAGGGTATGGCAAACAGAGTCCCGATTAGATCATTTTATATTATGGTTAATTTAAGAATTTAACGAAATTCTATCACACTTGTTCAATTTACGTCGCTCCTATTGCAGATAGCGTATTGGGCTAAGCGGTATCTCAAAGCGCATGAAATGGCGAGTAAAATGCACTATTAAAGTTCTCGGGTAAGGCAAACAGGGACCCGATTAGATCATTTTATATTACGGTTAATATAAGAATTCAGCGTAATTCTATCACATTTGTTAAACTTACGTCGCTCCTATTCCAGATAGCGTCTTGGGCTAAGCGGCATCTCAAAGCGCATGAAATTACGAGTGAAATGCACTATTAAACTTCTAGGGTAGGGCAAACAGAGACCCGATAAGATGATTTTATATTATGGTTAATTTAAGAATTCAGCCAGATTCTATCACATTTGTTCAATTTACGTCGCTCCTATTTCAGATAGCGTACTGGGCTAGGCGGATTCTTAAAGCGCGTGGATTGGCGAGTAAAATGCACTATTAAACTTCTATGATAGGGCAATCAGAGACCCGATTAGATCATTTTACATTAAGGTTAATATAAGTATTCAGGGAAATTCTATCACATTTGTTCAATTTACGTCGCTCGTGTTTCAGATAGCGTATTGGGCTAAGCGGCATCTCAAAGCGCATGAAATGGCGAGTAAAATGCACTGTTAAACTTCTAGGGTAGGGCAAACAGAGACCCGATTAGATCATTTTATATTATGGTTAATTTAAGAATTCAGCCAAATTCTATCACATTTGTTCAATTTACGTCGCTACTATTTCAGATAGCGTATTGGGCTAAGCGCCATCTCAAAGCGCATGAAATGGCGAGTAAAATGCACTATTAAACTTCTAGGGTAGGGCAAACAGAGACCCGATAAGATGATTTTATATTATGGTTAATTTAAGAATTCAGCCAGATTCTATCACATTTGTTCAATTTACGTCGCTCCTATTTCAGATAGCGTACTGGGCTAGGCGGATTCTTAAAGCGCGTGGATTGGCGAGTAAAATGCACTATTAAACTTCTATGATAGGGCAATCAGAGACCCGATTAGATCATTTTACATTAAGGTTAATATAAGTATTCAGGGAAATTCTATCACATTTGTTCAATTTACGTCGCTCGTATTTCAGATAGCGTATTGGGCTAAGCGGCATCTCAAAGCGCATGAAATGGCGAGTAAAATGCACTGTTAAACTTCTAGGGTAGGGCAAACAGAGACCCGATTAGATCATTTTATATTATGGTTAATTTAAGAATTCAGCCAAATTCTATCACATTTGTTCAATTTACGTCGCTACTATTTCAGATAGCGTATTGGGCTAAGCGCCATCTCAAAGCGCATGAAATGGCGAGTAAAATGCACTATTAAACTTCTAGGGTAGGGCAAACAGAGACCCGATTAGATCATTTTATATTATGGTTAACTTAAGAATTCAGCCAAATTCTATCACATTTGTTCAATTTACGTCGCTCCTATTTCAGATAGCGTACTGGGCTAGGCGGAATCTTAAAGCGCGTGGATTGGCGAGTAAAATGCACTATTAAACTTCTATGATAGGGCAATCAGAGACCCGATTAGATCATTTTATATTTTGGTTAATATAAGAATTCAGCGAAATTCTATCACAATTGTTCTATTTACGTCGCTCCTATTTCAGATAGCGTATTGGGCTAAGCGGCATCTCAAAGCGCATGAAATGGCGAGTGAAATGCACTATTAATCTTATAGGGTAGGGCAAACAGAGACCCGATTAGATCATATTATATTATGGTTAATTTACGAATTCAGGGAAATTCTATCACATTTGTTCAATTTACGTCGCTCCTATTTCAGATAGCGTATTGGGCTAAGCGGCATCTCAAAGCGCATGAAATGGCGAGTAAAATGCACTGCTAAACTTGTAGGGTAGGTCAAACAGAGACCCGATTAGATCATTTTATATTATAGTTAATTTAAGATGTCAGCAAAATTCTGTCACATTTGTTCAATTTACGTCGCTCCAATTTCAGATAGCATACTGGGTTAGGCGGCATCTTAAAGCGCGTGGAATGGCGATCAAAATGCACTATTAAACTTCTATGATAGGGCAATCAGAGACCCGACTAGATCATTTTATATTTTGGTTAATATAAGAAATCAGCTAAATTCTATCACAATTGTTCAATTTACGTCGCTCCTATTCCAGATAGCGTCTTGGGCTAAGCGGCATCTCAAAGCGCATGAAATTACGAGTGAAATGCACTATTAAACTTCTAGGGTAGGGCAAACAGAGACCCGATATGATGATTTTATATTATGGTTAATTTAAGAATTCAGCCAGATTCTATCACATTTGTTCAATTTACGTCGCTCCTATTTCAGATAGCGTACTGGGCTAGGCGGATTCTTAAAGCGCGTGGATTGGCGAGTAAAATGCACTATTAAACTTCTATGATAGGGCAATCAGAGACCCGATTAGATCATTTTACATTAAGGTTAATATAAGTATTCAGGGAAATTCTATCACATTTGTTCAATTTACGTCGCTCGTGTTTCAGATAGCGTATTGGGCTAAGCGGCATCTCAAAGCGCATGAAATGGCGAGTAAAATGCACTGTTAAACTTCTAGGGTAGGGCAAACAGAGACCCGATTAGATCATTTTATATTATGGTTAATTTAAGAATTCAGCCAAATTCTATCACATTTGTTCAATTTACGTCGCTACTATTTCAGATAGCGTATTGGGCTAAGCGCCATCTCAAAGCGCATGAAATGGCGAGTAAAATGCACTATTAAACTTCTAGGGTAGGGCAAACAGAGACCCGATAAGATGATTTTATATTATGGTTAATTTAAGAATTCAGCCAGATTCTATCACATTTGTTCAATTTACGTCGCTCCTATTTCAGATAGCGTACTGGGCTAGGCGGATTCTTAAAGCGCGTGGATTGGCGAGTAAAATGCACTATTAAACTTCTATGATAGGGCAATCAGAGACCCGATTAGATCATTTTACATTAAGGTTAATATAAGTATTCAGGGAAATTCTATCACATTTGTTCAATTTACGTCGCTCGTATTTCAGATAGCGTATTGGGCTAAGCGGCATCTCAAAGCGCATGAAATGGCGAGTAAAATGCACTGTTAAACTTCTAGGGTAGGGCAAACAGAGACCCGATTAGATCATTTTATATTATGGTTAATTTAAGAATTCAGCCAAATTCTATCACATTTGTTCAATTTACGTCGCTACTATTTCAGATAGCGTATTGGGCTAAGCGCCATCTCAAAGCGCATGAAATGGCGAGTAAAATGCACTATTAAACTTCTAGGGTAGGGCAAACAGAGACCCGATTAGATCATTTTATATTATGGTTAACTTAAGAATTCAGCCAAATTCTATCACATTTGTTCAATTTACGTCGCTCCTATTTCAGATAGCGTACTGGGCTAGGCGGAATCTTAAAGCGCGTGGATTGGCGAGTAAAATGCACTATTAAACTTCTATGATAGGGCAATCAGAGACCCGATTAGATCATTTTATATTTTGGTTAATATAAGAATTCAGCGAAATTCTATCACAATTGTTCTATTTACGTCGCTCCTATTTCAGATAGCGTATTGGGCTAAGCGGCATCTCAAAGCGCATGAAATGGCGAGTGAAATGCACTATTAATCTTATAGGGTAGGGCAAACAGAGACCCGATTAGATCATATTATATTATGGTTAATTTACGAATTCAGGGAAATTCTATCACATTTGTTCAATTTACGTCGCTCCTATTTCAGATAGCGTATTGGGCTAAGCGGCATCTCAAAGCGCATGAAATGGCGAGTAAAATGCACTGCTAAACTTGTAGGGTAGGTCAAACAGAGACCCGATTAGATCATTTTATATTATAGTTAATTTAAGATGTCAGCAAAATTCTGTCACATTTGTTCAATTTACGTCGCTCCAATTTCAGATAGCATACTGGGTTAGGCGGCATCTTAAAGCGCGTGGAATGGCGATCAAAATGCACTATTAAACTTCTATGATAGGGCAATCAGAGACCCGACTAGATCATTTTATATTTTGGTTAATATAAGAAATCAGCTAAATTCTATCACAATTGTTCAATTTACGTCGCTCCTATTTCAGATAGCGTACTGGGCTCGACGGCATCTTAAAGCGCAAGAAATGGCGAGTAAAATGCACTATTAAACTTCTAGGGTAGGGCAAACAGAGACCCGATAAGATGATTTTATATTAAGGTTAATTTAAGGATTCAGCGAAACTCTATCATATTTGTTCAATTTACGTCGCTCCTATTTCAGATAGCGTATTGGGCTAAGCGGCATCTCAATGCGCATGAAATGGCGAGTAAAATTCACTATTACACTTCTAGGATAAGGCAAACAGGGACCCGATTAGATCATTTTATATTACGGTTAATATAAGAATTCAGCGTAATTCTATCACATTTGTTCAACTTACGTCGCTCCTATTTCAGATAGCGTACTGGGCTAGGCGGCATCTTAAAGCGCGTGGAATGGCGAGTAAAATGCACTACTAAACTTCTATGATAGGGCAATCAGAGTCCCGTTTAGATCATTTTATATTTTGTTTAATATAAGATTTCAGGGAAATTCTATCACATTTGTTCAATTTACGTCGCTCCTATTTCAGATAGCGTATTGGGCTAAGCGGCATCTCAAAGCGCATGAAATGGAGAATAAAATGCCCTATTAAACTTCTAGGCTAGGGAGAACAGAGACCCGATTAGATCATTTTACATTATGGTTCATAAAAGAATTCAGCGAAATTCTATCACAATTTTTCAACTTACGTCGCTCCTATTTCAGATAGCGTATTGGGCTAAGCGGCATCTCAAAGCGCATGAAATGGCGAGCAAAATCCGCTATTAAACTTCTAGGGTGTGGCAAACAGAGACCCGATTAGATCATTTTATATTATGGTTAATTTAAGAATTCAGCAAAATTCTATCACATTTGTTCAATTTAGGCCGCTCCTATTTCAGATAGCGTATTGGGCTAAGCGGCATCTCAAAGCGCATGAAATGGCGAGTAAAATGCACTATTAAAGTTCTAGGATAAGGCAAACAGGGACCCGATTAGATCATTTTATATTACGGTTAATATAAGAATTCAGCGTAATTCTATCACATTTGTTAAACTTACGTCGCTCCTATTTCAGATAGCGTACTGGGCTAAGCGGCATCTTAGAGCGCATGAAATGATGAGTGAAATGCACTATTAAACTTCTATGATAGGGCAATCAGAGACCCGATTAGATCATTCTATATTTTGGTTAATTTAAGAATTCAGGGAAATTCTATCACATTTGTTCAATTTAGGCCGCTCCTATTTCAGATAGCGTATTGGGCTAAGCGGCATCTCAAAGCGCATGAAATGGCGAGTAAAACGCACTATTAAAGTTCTAGGGTAAGGCAAACAGGGACCCGATTAGATCATTTTATATTACGGTTAATATAAGAATTCAGCGTAATTCTATCACATTTGTTAAACTTACGTCGCTCCTATTTCAGATAGCGTACAGGGCTAAGCGGCATCTTAAAGCGCATGAAATGATGAGTGAAATGCACTATTGAACTTCTATGATAGGGCAATCAGAGACCCGATTAGATCATTATATATTTTGGTTAATTTAAGAATTCAACGAAATCCTATCACATTTGTTCAATTTACGTCGCTCCGATTTCAGATAGCGTACTGGACTAAGCGGCATCTTAAAGCGCGTGGAATGGCGAGTAAAATGCACTATTAAACTCCTATGGTACGGCAATCAGAGACCCGATTAGATCATTTTATATTTTGTTTTATATAAGATTTCAGGGAAATTCTATCACATTTGTTCAATTTAGGCCGCTCCTATTTCAGATAGCGTATTGGGCTAAGCGGCATCTCAAAGCGCATGAAATGTCGAATAAAATGCACTATTAAACTTCTAGACTAGGGCAAACAGAGACCCGATTAGATCATTTTACATTAAGGTTAATATAAGAATTCAGGGAAATTCTATCACATTTGTTCAATTTACGTCGCTCCTATTCCCGATAGCGTATTGGGCTATGCGGCAGCTTAAAGCACATGAAATGGTGAGTAAAATGCACTATCAAACTTCTATGATGGGGCAAACAGAGGCCCGATTACATCATTTTATATTACGGTTAATATAAGAATTCAGCGTAATTCTATCACATTTGTTCAACCTACGTAGCTCCTATTTCAGATACCGTACTGGGCTTGGCGGCATCATAAAGCGCGTGGAATGGCGAGTAAGATGCACTACTAAACTTATATGATAGGGCAATCAGAGACCCGATTAGATCATTTTATATTTTGTTTAATATAAGATTTCAGGGAAATTCTATCACATTTGTTCAATTTGCGTCGCTCCCATTCCAGATAGCGTATTGGGCTATGCGGCACCTTAAAGCACATGAAATGGCGAGTAAAATGCACTATTAAACTTCTATGATAGGGCAAACAGAGACCCGGTTATATCATTTTATATTACGGTAAATATAAGAATTCAGTGTAATTCTATCACATTTGTTCAATTTACGTCGCCCCTATTTCAAATAGCGTATTGTGCTAAGCGGCATCTCAAAGCGCATGAAATGGCGAGTGAAATGCACAATTAGACTTCTATGGTAGGGCGAACAGAGACACGATTAAGATCATTTTACATTGAGGTTAATATAAGAATTCAGGGAAATTCTATCACATTTGTTCAATTTACGTCGCTCCTATTCCAGATAGCGTATTGGGCTATGCGGCAGCTTAAAGCACATGAAATGGCGAGTAAAATGCACTATCAAACTTCTATGATAGGGGAAACAGAGGCCCGATTACATCATTGTATATTACGGTTAATATAAGAATTCAGCGTAATTCTATCACATTTGTTCAACTTACGTTGCTCCTATTTCAGATACCGTACTGGGCTAGGCGGCATCATAAAGCGGGTGGAATGGCGAGTAAAATGCACTACTAAACTTCTATGATAGGGCAATCAGAGACCCGATTAGATCATTTTATATTTTGTTTAATATAAGATTTCAGGGAAATTCTATCACATTTGTTCAATTTACGTCGCTCCTATTTCAGGTAGCGTATTGGGCTAAGCGGCATCTCAAAGCGCATGAAATGGAGAATAAAATGCCCTATTAAACTTCTAGGCTAGGGAGAACAGAGACCCGATTAGATCATTTTACATTATGGTTCATAAAAGAATTCAGCGAAATTCTATCACAATTTTTCAACTTACGTCGCTCCTATTTCAGATAGCGTATTGGGCTAAGCGGCATCTCAAAGCGCATGAAATGGCGAGCAAAATCCGCTATTAAACTTCTAGGGTGTGGCAAACAGAGACCCGATTAGATCATTTTATATTATGGTTAATTTAAGAATTCAGCAAAATTCTATCACATTTGTTCAATTTAGGCCGCTCCTATTTCAGATAGCGTATTGGGCTAAGCGGCATCTCAAAGCGCATGAAATGGCGAGTAAAACGCACTATTAAAGTTCTAGGGTAAGGCAAACAGGGACCCGATTAGATCATTTTATATTACGGTTAATATAAGAATTCAGCGTAATTCTATCACATTTGTTAAACTTACGTAGCTCCTATTTCAGATAGCGTACAGTGCTAAGCGGCATCTTAAAGCGCATGAAATGATGAGTGAAATGCACTATTGAACTTCTATGATAGGGCAATCAGAGACCCGATTAGATCATTATATATTTTGGTTAATTTAAGAATTCAACGAAATCCTATCACATTTGTTCAATTTACGTCGCTCCTATTACAGATAGCGTATTGGGCTAAGCGGCATCTCAAAGAGCATGAAATGCCGAGTAAAACGCACTATTAAACTTCTAGGTTAGGGCAAACAGAGACCCGATTAGATCATTTTACATTAATGTTAATATGAGAATTCAGCGAAATTCTATCACATTTGTTCAATTTACGTCGTTCCTATTTCAGATAGCGTATTGGGCTAAGCGGCAACTCAAAGCGCATGAAATGCCGAGTAAAACGCACTATTAAACATCTAGAGTAGGGCAAACAGAGACCCGATTAGATCATTTTACATTATGGTTAATAAAAGAATTCAGCGAAATTCTATCACATTTGTTCAATTTACGTCGCTCCTATTCCAGATAGCGAATTGGGCTAAGCGGCAGCTCAAAACGCATGAAATTACGAGTGAAATGCACTATTAAACTTCTAGGGTAGGACAAACAGAGACCCGATTAGATCATTTTATATTATGGTTAATTTAAGAATTCAGCAAAATTCTATCACATTTGTTCAATTTACGTCGCTCCGATTTCAGATAGCGTACTGGACTAAGCGGCATCTTAAAGCGCGTGGAATGGCGAGTAAAATGCACTATTAAACTCCTATGGTACGGCAATCAGAGACCCGATTAGATCATTTTATATTTTGTTTTATATAAGATTTCAGGGAAATTCTATCACATTTGTTCAATTTAGGCCGCTCCTATTTCAGATAGCGTATTGGGCTAAGCGGCATCTCAAAGCGCATGAAATGGCGAGTAAAATGCACTATTAAAGTTCTAGGATAAGGCAATCAGAGACCCGATTAGATCATTTTATATTTTGTTTAATATAAGATTTCAGGGAAATTCTATCACATTTGTTCAATTTACGTCGCTCCTATTTCAGATAGCGTATTGGGCTAAGCGGCATCTCAAAGCGCATGAAATGGCGAGTAAAATTCACTATTAAACTTCTAGGATAAGGCAAACAGAGACCCGATTAGATCATGTTATATTACGGATAACATAAGAATTCAGCGTAATTCTATCACATTTGTTCAATTTACGTCGCCCCTATTTCAAATAGCGTATTGTGCTAAGACGCATCTCAAAGCGCATGAAATGGCGAGTGAAATGCGCTATTAGACTTCTATGGTAGGGCGAACAGAGACACGATTAGATCATTTTACATTAAGGTTAATATAAGAATTCAGGGAAATTCTATCACATTTGTTCAATTTACGTCGCTCCTATTCCAGATAGCGTATTGGGCTATGCGGCAGCTTAAAGCACATGAAATGGCGAGTACAATGCACTATCAAACTTCTATGATAGGGCAAACAGAGGCCCGATTACATCATTTTATATTACGGTTAATATAAGAATTCAGCGTAATTCTATCACATTTGTTCAACTTACGTATCTCCCATTTCAGATACCGTACTGGGTTAGGCGGCATCATAAAGCGCGTGGAATGGCGAGTAAAATGCACTACAAAACTTCTATGATAGGGCAACCAGAGACCCGATTAGATCATTTTATATTTTGTTTAATATAAGATTTCAGGGAAATTCTATCGCATTTGTTCAATTTACGTAGCTTCTATTTCAGATAGCGTATTGGGCAAAGCGGCATCTCAAAGCGTATGAAATGGCGAATAAAATGCACTATTAAAGTTCTAGGCTAGGGCGAACAGAGATCCGATTAGATCATTTTACATTATGGTTAATAAAAGAGTTCAGCGAAATTCTATCACATTTGTTCAACTTATATCGCTCCTATTTCAGATAACGTATTAGGCTAAGCGGCATCTCAAAGCGCATGAAATGACGAGTAAAATGCACTATTAAACTTCTAGGGTAAGGCAAACAGAGACCCGATTAGATCATTTTATATTACGGTTAATATAAGAATGCAGCGTAATTCTATCACATTTGTTCAAGTTACGTCGCTCATATTTCAGATAGCGTACTGGGCTAGGCGGCATCTTAAAGCGCGTGGAATGGCGAGTAAAATGCACTACTAATCTTCTATGATAGGGCAATCAGAGACCCGATTAGATCATTTTATATTTTGTTTAATATAAGATTTCAGGGAAATTCTATCACATTGGTTCAATTTACGTCGCTCCTATTTCAGATAGCGTATTGGGCTAAGCGGCATCTCAAAGCGCATGAAATGGCGAGTAAAATGCACTATTAAACTTCTAGGATAAGGCAAACAGAGACCCGATTAGATCATTTTATATTACGGATAATATAAGAATTCAGCGTAATTCTATCACATTTGATCAATTTACGTCGCCCCTATTTCAAATAGCATATTGTGCTAAGCGGCATCTCAAAGCGCATGAAATGGCGAGTGAAATGCACTATTAGACTTCTATGGTAGGGCGAACAGAGACACGATTAGATCATTTTACATTAAGCTTAATATAAGATTTCAGGGAAATTCTATCACATTTGTTCAATTTACGTCGCTCCCATTTCAGATAGCGTATTGGGCGAAGCGGCATCTCATAGCGCATGAAATGGCGACTAAAATGCACTATTAAACTTCTAGGGTACGGCAAGCAGAGACCCGATTAGATCATTTTATATTATGGTTAATTTAAGATTTCAGCAAAATTCTATCACATTTGTTCAATTTACGTCGCTCCTATTTCAGATAGCGTACTGGGTTCGGCCGCATCTTAAAGCGCGTGGAATGGCGAGTGAAATGCACTATTAGACTTCTATGGTAGGGCGAACAGAGACCCGATTAGATCATTTTATATTATGGTTAATTTAAGAATTCAACGAAATCCTATCACATTTGTTCAATTTACGTCGCTCCTATTACAGATAGCGTATTGGGCTAAGCGGCATCTCAAAGAGCATGAAATGCCGAGTAAAACGCACTATTAAACTTCTAGGTTAGGGCAAACAGAGACCCGATTAGATCATTTTACATTAATGTTAATATGAGAATTCAGCGAAATTCTATCACATTTGTTCAATTTACGTCGTTCCTATTTCAGATAGCGTATTGGGCTAAGCGGCAACTCAAAGCGCATGAAATGCCGAGTAAAACGCACTATTAAACATCTAGAGTAGGGCAAACAGAGACCCGATTAGATCATTTTACATTATGGTTAATAAAAGAATTCAGCGAAATTCTATCACATTTGTTCAATTTACGTCGCTCCTATTCCAGATAGCGAATTGGGCTAAGCGGCAGCTCAAAACGCATGAAATTACGAGTGAAATGCACTATTAAACTTCTAGGGTAGGACAAACAGAGACCCGATTAGATCATTTTATATTATGGTTAATTTAAGAATTCAGCAAAATTCTATCACATTTGTTCAATTTACGTCGCTCCGATTTCAGATAGCGTACTGGACTAAGCGGCATCTTAAAGCGCGTGGAATGGCGAGTAAAATGCACTATTAAACTCCTATGGTACGGCAATCAGAGACCCGATTAGATCATTTTATATTTTGTTTTATATAAGATTTCAGGGAAATTCTATCACATTTGTTCAATTTAGGCCGCTCCTATTTCAGATAGCGTATTGGGCTAAGCGGCATCTCAAAGCGCATGAAATGGCGAGTAAAATGCACTATTAAACTTCTAGGATAAGGCAATCAGAGACCCGATTAGATCATTTTATATTTTGTTTAATATAAGATTTCAGGGAAATTCTATCACATTTGTTCAATTTACGTCGCTCCTATTTCAGATAGCGTATTGGGCTAAGCGGCATCTCAAAGCGCATGAAATGGCGAGTAAAATTCACTATTAAACTTCTAGGATAAGGCAAACAGAGACCCGATTAGATCATGTTATATTACGGATAACATAAGAATTCAGCGTAATTCTATCACATTTGTTCAATTTACGTCGCCCCTATTTCAAATAGCGTATTGTGCTAAGACGCATCTCAAAGCGCATGAAATGGCGAGTGAAATGCGCTATTAGACTTCTATGGTAGGGCGAACAGAGACACGATTAGATCATTTTACATTAAGGTTAATATAAGAATTCAGGGAAATTCTATCACATTTGTTCAATTTACGTCGCTCCTATTCCAGATAGCGTATTGGGCTATGCGGCAGCTTAAAGCACATGAAATGGCGAGTACAATGCACTATCAAACTTCTATGATAGGGCAAACAGAGGCCCGATTACATCATTTTATATTACGGTTAATATAAGAATTCAGCGTAATTCTATCACATTTGTTCAACTTACGTATCTCCCATTTCAGATACCGTACTGGGTTAGGCGGCATCATAAAGCGCGTGGAATGGCGAGTAAAATGCACTACAAAACTTCTATGATAGGGCAACCAGAGACCCGATTAGATCATTTTATATTTTGTTTAATATAAGATTTCAGGGAAATTCTATCGCATTTGTTCAATTTACGTAGCTTCTATTTCAGATAGCGTATTGGGCAAAGCGGCATCTCAAAGCGTATGAAATGGCGAATAAAATGCACTATTAAAGTTCTAGGCTAGGGCGAACAGAGATCCGATTAGATCATTTTACATTATGGTTAATAAAAGAGTTCAGCGAAATTCTATCACATTTGTTCAACTTATATCGCTCCTATTTCAGATAACGTATTAGGCTAAGCGGCATCTCAAAGCGCATGAAATGACGAGTAAAATGCACTATTAAACTTCTAGGGTAAGGCAAACAGAGACCCGATTAGATCATTTTATATTACGGTTAATATAAGAATGCAGCGTAATTCTATCACATTTGTTCAAGTTACGTCGCTCATATTTCAGATAGCGTACTGGGCTAGGCGGCATCTTAAAGCGCGTGGAATGGCGAGTAAAATGCACTACTAATCTTCTATGATAGGGCAATCAGAGACCCGATTAGATCATTTTATATTTTGTTTAATATAAGATTTCAGGGAAATTCTATCACATTGGTTCAATTTACGTCGCTCCTATTTCAGATAGCGTATTGGGCTAAGCGGCATCTCAAAGCGCATGAAATGGCGAGTAAAATGCACTATTAAACTTCTAGGATAAGGCAAACAGAGACCCGATTAGATCATTTTATATTACGTTTAATATAAGAATTCAGCGTAATTCTATCACATTTGATCAATTTACGTCGCCCCTATTTCAAATAGCATATTGTGCTAAGCGGCATCTCAAAGCGCATGAAATGGCGAGTGAAATGCACTATTAGACTTCTATGGTAGGGCGAACAGAGACACGATTAGATCATTTTACATTAAGCTTAATATAAGATTTCAGGGAAATTCTATCACATTTGTTCAATTTACGTCGCTCCCATTTCAGATAGCGTATTGGGCGAAGCGGCATCTCATAGCGCATGAAATGGCGACTAAAATGCACTATTAAACTTCTAGGGTACGGCAAGCAGAGACCCGATTAGATCATTTTATATTATGGTTAATTTAAGATTTCAGCAAAATTCTATCACATTTGTTCAATTTACGTCGCTCCTATTTCAGATAGCGTACTGGGTTCGGCCGCATCTTAAAGCGCGTGGAATGGCGAGTGAAATGCACTATTAGACTTCTATGGTAGGGCGAACAGAGACCCGATTAGATCATTTTATATTATGGTTAATTTAAGAATTCAGCGAAATTCTATCACATTTGTTCAATTTACGTCGTTCCTACTTCAGATAGCGTACTGGGCTCGGTGGCATCTTAAAGCGCGTCAAATGGCGAGTGAAGTGCACTATTAGACATCTATAGTAGGGCGAACAGAGACCCGATTAGATCATTTTATATTATGGTTAATTTAAGAATTCAGCAAAATTCTATCACACTTGTTCAATTTACGTCGCTCGTATTTCAGATAGCGTACTGGGCTGGGCGGCATCTTAAAGCGCGTGGAATGGCGAGTAAAATGCACTATTAAACTTCTATGATAGGGCAATCAGAGACCCGATTAGATCATTTTATATTTTGGTTAATATAAGAATTCAGGGAAATTCTATCACATTTGTTCAATTTACGTCGCTCCTATTCCAGATAGCGCATTGGGCTAAGCGGCATCTCAAAGCGCATGAAATGGCGAGTAAAATGCACTATTAAACTTCTAGGATAAAGCAAACAGAGACCCGATTAGATCATTTTATATTACGGATAATATAAGAATTCAGCGTAATTCTATCACATTTGATCAATTCTCGTCGCCCCTATTTCAAATAGCGTATTGTGCTAAGCGGCATCTCAAAGCGCATGAAATGGCGAGTGAAATGCGCTATTAGACTTCTATGGAAGGGCGAACAGAGACACGATTAGATCATTTTACATTAATGTTAATATAAGAATTCAGGGAAATTCTATCACATTTGTTCAATTTACGTCGCTCCTATTCCAGATAGCGTATTGCGCTATGCGGCAGCTTAAAGCACATGAAATGGCGAGTATAATGCACTATCAAACTTCTATGATAGGGCAAACAGAGGCCCGATTACATCATTTTATATTACGGTTAATATAAGAATTCAGCGTAATTCTATCACATTTGTTTAACTTACGTAGCTCCTATTTCAGATACCGTACTGGGCTAGGCGGCATCATAAAGCGCGTGGAATGGCGAGTAAAATGCACGACTAAACTTCTATGATAGGGCAACCAGAGACCCGATTAGATCATTTTATATTTTGTTTAATATAAGATTTCAGGGAAATTCTATCGCATTTGTTCAATTTACGTCGCTTCTATTTCAGATAGCGTATTGGGCAAAGCGGCATCTCAAAGCGTATGAAATGGCGAATAAAATGCACTATTAAAGTTCTAGGCTAGGGCGAACAGAGATCCGATTAGATCATTTTACATTATGGTTAATAAAAGAGTTCAGCGAAATTCTATCACATTTGTTCAAGTTACGTCGCTCATATTTCAGATAGCGTACTGGGCTAGTCGGCATCTTAAAGCGCGTGGAATGGCGAGTAAAATGCACTACTAATCTTCTATGATAGGGCAATCAGAGACCCGATTAGATCATTTTATATTTTGTTTAATATAAGATTTCAGGGAAATTCTATCACATTGGTTCAATTTACGTCGCTCCTATTCCAGATAGCGTATTGCGCTATGCGGCAGCTTAAAGCACATGAAATGGCGAGTATAATGCACTATCAAACTTCTATGATAGGGCAAACAGAGGCCCGATTACATCATTTTATATTACGGTTAATATAAGAATTCAGCGTAATTCTATCACATTTGTTCAATTCTCGTCGCCCCTATTTCAAATAGCGTATTGTGCTAAGCGGCATCTCAAAGCGCATGAAATGGCGAGTGAAATGCGCTATTAGACTTCTATGGTAGGGCGAACAGAGACACGATTAGATCATTTTACATTAAGCTTAATATAAGAATTCAGGGAAATTCTATCACATTTGTTCAATTTACGTCGCTCCTATTCCCGATAGCGTATTGGGCTATGCGGCAGCTTAAAGCACATGAAATGGCGAGTAAAATGCACTATCAAACTTCTATGATAGGGCAAACAGAGGCCCGATTACATCATTTTATATTACGGTTAATATAAGAATTCAGCGTAATTCTATCCCATTTGTTCAACTTACGTTGCTCCTATTTCAGATACCGTACTGGGCTAGGCAGCATCATAAAGCGCGTGGAATGGCGTGTAAAATGCACTACTAAACTTCTATGATAGGGTAATCAGAGACCCGATTAGATCATTTTATATTTTGTTTAATATAAGATTTCAGGGAAATTCTATCGCATTTGTTCAATTTACGTCGCTCCTAATTCAGATAGCGTATTCGGCTAAGCGGCATCTCAAAGCGCATGAAATGGCGAATAAAATGCACTCTTAAACTTCTAGGCTAGGGCGAACAGAGACCCGATCAGATCATTTTACATTATGGTTAATAAAAGAATTCAGCGAAATTCTATCACATTTGTTCAACTTACGTCGCTCGTATTTCAGATAGCGTATTGGGCTAGGCGGCATCTCAAAGAGCATGACATGGCGAGTAAAATGCACTATTAGACTTCTATGGTAGGGCGAACAGAGACCCGATTAGATCATTTTATGTTATTGTTAATTTAAGAATTCAGCAAAATTCTATCACATTTGTTCAATTTACGTCGCTCCTATTTCAGATACCGTACTGGGCTCAGCGGCATCTTAAAGCGCGTGGAATGGCGAGAGAAATGCACTATTAGACTTCTATGGTAGGGCGAACAGAGACCCGACTAGATCATTTTACATTAAGGTTAATATAAGAATTCAGGGAAATTCTATCACATTTGTTCAACTTACGTCGCTCCTATTTCAGATAGCGTATTGGGCAAAGCGGCATCTCAAAGCGCATGAATTGACGAGTAAAATGCACTATTAAACTTCTAGGGTAGGGCAAGCAGAGACTCGATTAGATCATTTTATATTATGGTTAATTTAAGAATTCAACAAAATTCTATCACATTCGTTCAATTTAGGTTGCTCCTATTTCAGATAGCGTATTGGGCTAAGCGGCATCTCAAAGCGCATGAAATGGCGAGTGAAATGCACTATATGACTTCTATGGTAGAGCGAACAGAGACCCGATTAGCTCATTTTACATTGAGGTTAATATAAGAATTCACAGAAATTCTATCACATTTGTTCAATTTACGTCGCTCCTATTTCAGATAGCGTATTGGGCTATGCGGCATCTCAAAGCGCATGAAATGGCGAGTAAAATGCACTGTTAAACTTCTAGGGTAGGGCAAACAGAGACCCGATTAGATCATTTGTTATTATGGTTAATTTAAGAATGCAGCGAAATTCTATCACATTTGTTCAATTTATGTCGCTCCTATTTCAGATAGCGTATTGGGCGAAGGGGCATCTCGAAGCGCATGAAATGGCGAGTATAATGCACTATTAAACTTCTAGGGTAAGGCAAACAGAGGCCCGATTACATCATTTTATATTACGGTTAATATAAGAATGCAGCGTAATTCTATCACATTTGTTCAACTTACGTCGCTCATATTTCAGATAGCGTACTGGGCTAGGCGGCATCTTAAAGCGCATGAAATGACGAGTAAAATGCACTATTAAACTTCTCGGGTAGGGCAAGCAGAGACTCGATTAGATCATTTTATATTATGGTTAATTTAAGAATTCAACAAAATTCTATCACATTTGTTCAATTTACGTCGCTCCTATTACAGATAGCGTATTGGGCTAAGCGGCATCTCAAAGCGCATGAAATTACGAGTGAAATGCACTATTAAACTTCTAGGGTAGGACAAACAGAGACCCGATTAGATCATTTTATATTATGGTTAATTTAAGAATTCAGCAAAATCCTATCACATTTGTTCAATTTACGTCGCTCCGATTTCAGATAGCGTACTGGACTAAGCGGCATCTTAAAGCGCGTGGAATGGCGAGTAAATGCACTATTAAACTCCTATGGTAGGGCAATCAGAGACCCGACTAGATCATTTTATATTTTGTTTTATATAAGATTTCAGGGAAATTCTATCACATTTGTTCAATTTAGGCCGCTCCTATTTCAGATAGCGTATTGGGCTAAGCGGCATCTCAAAGCTCATGAAATGGCGAGTAAAATGCACTATTAAACTTCTAGGGTAGGGCAAACAGAGACCCGATAAGATGATTTTATATTATGGTTAATTTAAGAATTCAGCCAGATTCTATCACATTTGTTCAATTTACGTCGCTCCTATTTCAGATAGCGTGCTGGGCTAGGCGGATTCTTAAAGCGCGTGGATTGGCGAGTAAAATGCACTATTAAACTCCTATGGTAGGGCAATCAGAGACCCGACTAGATCATTTTATATTTTGTTTTATATAAGATTTCAGGGAAATTCTATCACATTTGTTCAATTTAGGCCGCTCCTATTTCAGATAGCGTATTGGGCTAAGCGGCATCTCAAAGCTCATGAAATGGCGAGCAAAATGCACTATTAAACTTCTAGGGTATGGCAAACAGGGTCCCGATTAGATCATTTTATATTATGGTTAATTTAAGAATTTAACGAAATTCTATCACACTTGTTCAATTTACGTCGCTCCTATTGCAGATAGCGTATTGGGCTAAGCGGCATCTCAAAGCGCATGAAATGGCGAGTAAAATGCACTATTAAAGTTCTCGGGTAAGGCAAACAGGGACCCGATTAGATCATTTTATATTACGGTTAATATAAGAATTCAGCGTAATTCTATCACATTTGTTAAACTTACGTCGCTCCTATTCCAGATAGCGTCTTGGGCTAAGCGGCATCTCAAAGCGCATGAAATTACGAGTGAAATGCACTATTAAACTTCTAGGGTAGGGCAAACAGAGACCCGATAAGATGATTTTATATTATGGTTAATTTAAGAATTCAGCCAGATTCTATCACATTTCTTCAATTTACGTCGCTCCTATTTCAGATAGCGTACTGGGCTAGGCGGATTCTTAAAGCGCGTGGATTGGCGAGTAAAATGCACTATTAAACTTCTATGATAGGGCAATCAGAGACCCGATTAGATCATTTTACATTAAGGTTAATATAAGTATTCAGGGAAATTCTATCACATTTGTTCAATTTACGTCGCTCGTATTTCAGATAGCGTATTGGGCTAAGCGGCATCTCAAAGCGCATGAAATGGCGAGTAAAATGCACTGTTAAACTTCTAGGGTAGGGCAAACAGAGACCCGATTAGATCATTTTATATTATGGTTAATTTAAGAATTCAGCCAAATTCTATCACATTTGTTCAATTTACGTCGCTACTATTTCAGATAGCGTATTGGGCTAAGCGCCGTCTCAAAGCGCATGAAATGGCGAGTAAAATGCACTATTAAACTTCTAGGGTAGGGCAAACAGAGACCCGATAAGATGATTTTATATTATGGTTAATTTAAGAATTCAGCCAGATTCTATCACATTTGTTCAATTTACGTCGCTCCTATTTCAGATAGCGTGCTGGGCTAGGCGGATTCTTACAGCGCGTGGATTGGCGAGTAAAATGCACTATTAAACTTCTATGATAGGGCAATCAGAGACCCGATTAGATCATTTTACATTAAGGTTAATATAAGTATTCAGGGAAATTCTATCACATTTGTTCAATTTACGTCGCTCCTATTCCAGATAGCGAATTGGGCTAAGAGGCATCTCAAAGCGCATGAAATTACGAGTGAAATGCACTATTAAACTTCTAAGGTAGGACAAACAGAGACCCGATTAGATCATTTTACATTATGGTTAATAAAAGAATTCAGCGAAATGCTATCACAT
The DNA here is from genome assembly GCA_916610135.2 of Macropis europaea. NCBI lineage: Eukaryota > Metazoa > Arthropoda > Insecta > Hymenoptera > Melittidae > Macropis > Macropis europaea. The sequence continues at coordinate 32,584 of CAKAJE020000050.1, read as the reverse complement.
TTGTTCAATTTACGTCGCTCCTATTCCAGATAGCGTATTGGGCTAAGCGGCAGCTCAAAACGCATGAAATTACGAGTGAAATGCACTATTAAACTTCTAGGGTAGGACAAACAGAGACCCGATTAGATCATTTTATATTATGGTTAATTTAAGAATTCAGCAAAATTCTATCACATTTGTTCAATTTACGTCGCTCCGATTTCAGATAGCGTACTGGACTAAGCGGCATCTTAAAGCGCGTGGAATGGCGAGTAAAATGCACTATTAAACTCCTATGGTACGGCAATCAGAGACCCGATTAGATCATTTTATATTTTGTTTTATATAAGATTTCAGGGAAATTCTATCACATTTGTTCAATTTAGGCCGCTCCTATTTCAGATAGCGTATTGGGCTAAGCGGCATCTCAAAGCGCATGAAATGTCGAATAAAATGCACTATTAAACTTCTAGACTAGGGCAAACAGAGACCCGATTAGATCATTTTACATTAAGGTTAATATAAGAATTCAGGGAAATTCTATCACATTTGTTCAATTTACGTCGCTCCTATTCCCGATAGCGTATTGGGCTATGCGGCAGCTTAAAGCACATGAAATGGTGAGTAAAATGCACTATCAAACTTCTATGATGGGGCAAACAGAGGCCCGATTACATCATTTTATATTACGGTTAATATAAGAATTCAGCGTAATTCTATCACATTTGTTCAACCTACGTAGCTCCTATTTCAGATACCGTACTGGGCTTGGCGGCATCATAAAGCGCGTGGAATGGCGAGTAAGATGCACCACTAAACTTATATGATAGGGCAATCAGAGACCCGATTAGATCATTTTATATTTTGTTTAATATAAGATTTCAGGGAAATTCTATCGCATTTGTTCAATTTACGTCGCTCCTATTTCAGATAGCGTATTGGGCTGAGCGGCATCTCAAAACGCATGAAATGGCTAGTAAAATGCACTATCAAACTTCTAGGGTAAGGGAAAGAGAGACCCGATTAGATCAATTTATATTACGGTTAATATAAGAATTAAGCGTAATTCTATCACATTTGTTCAATTTACGTCGCTCCTATTTAAGATAGCGTACTGGGCTAGGCGGCATCTCGAGGCGCATGAAATGACGAGTGAAATGCAACATTAAACCTCTAGGGACGGGCGAACAGAGACCCGATTAGATCATTTTACATTAAGGTTAATATAAGAATTCAGCGAAATTCTGTCACATTTGTTCAATTTACGTCGCTCATATTTCAGATAGCGTATAGTGCTAAGCGGCATCTCAAAGCGTATGAAATGGCGAGTAAAATGCACTCCTAAATTTCTATGATAGGGCAATCAGAGACCCGAGTAGATCATTTTATATTTTGTTTAATATAAGATTTCAGGGAAATTCTATCACATTTGTTCAATTTGCGTCGCTCCCATTCCAGATAGCGTATTGGGCTATGCGGCACCTTAAAGCACATGAAATGGCGAGTAAAATGCACTATTAAACTTCTATGATAGGGCAAACAGAGACCCGGTTATATCATTTTATATTACGGTAAATATAAGAATTCAGTGTAATTCTATCACATTTGTTCAATTTACGTCGCCCCTATTTCAAATAGCGGATTGTGCTAAGCGGCATCTCAAAGCGCATGAAATGGCGAGTGAAATGCACAATTAGACTTCTATGGTAGGGCGAACAGAGACACGATTAAGATCGTTTTACATTGAGGTTAATATAAGAATTCAGGGAAATTCTATCACATTTGTTCAATTTACGTCGCTCCTATTCCAGATAGCGTATTGGGCTATGCGGCAGCTTAAAGCACATGAAATGGCGAGTAAAATGCACTATCAAACTTCTATGATAGGGGAAACAGAGGCCCGATTACATCATTGTATATTACGGTTAATATAAGAATTCAGCGTAATTCTATCACATTTGTTCAACTTACATTGCTCCTATTTCAGATACCGTACTGGGCTAGGCGGCATCATAAAGCGGGTGGAATGGCGAGTAAAATGCACTACTAAACTTCTATGATAGGGCAATCAGAGACCCGATTAGATCATTTTATATTTTGTTTAATATAAGATTTCAGGGAAATTCTATCGCATTTGTTCAATTTACGTCGCTCCTATTTCAGATAGCGTATTCGGCTAAGCGGCATCTCAAAGCGCATGAAATGGCGAGTAAAATGCACTATTAGATTTCTATGGTAGGGCGTACAGAGACCCGATTAGATCATTTTATATTATGGTTAATTTAAGAATTCAGCAAAATTCTATCACATTTGTTCAATTTACGTCGCTCCTATTTCAGATACCGTACTGGGCTCGGCGGCATCTTAAAGCGCGTGGAATGGCGAGTGAAATGCACTATTAGACTTCTATGGTAGGGCGAACAGAGACCCGATTAGATCATTTTGCATTAAGGTTAATATAAGAATTCAGGGAAATTCTATCACATTTGTTCAATTTACGTCGCTCCTATTCCAGATAGCATATTGGGCTATGCGGCATCTCAAAGCACATGAAATGGCGAGTAAAATGCACTTTTAAACTTCTAGGGTAGGTCAAACAGAGACCCGATTAGATCATTTTATATTATGGTTAATTTAAGAATTCAGTGAAATTCTATCACACTTGTTCAATTTACGTCGCTCCTATTTCAGATAGCGTATTGGGCTAAGCGGCATTTCAAAGCGCATGAAATGGCGTGTAAAATGCCCTATTAAACTTCTAGGATAAGGCAAACAGAGACCCGATTAGATTATTTTATATTACGGTAAATATAAGAATTCGGCGTAATTCTATCACATTTGTTCAATTTACGTCGCTGCTATTCCAGATAGCTTATTGTGCTTAGCGGCATCTCAAAGCGCATGAAATGACAAGTGAAATGCACTATTAAACTTCTAGGGTAGGGCAAACAGAGACCCGATTAGATCATTTTATATTATGGTTAATTTAAGAATTCAGCGAAATTCTATCACATTTGTTCAATTTACGTCGCTCCTATTTCAGATAGCGTATTGGGCTAAGCGGTATCTCAAAGCGCATGAAGGGCGAGTGAAATGCACTATAAGACTTCTATGGTAGGGCGAACAGAGACCCGAGTAGATCATTTTACATTGAGGTTAATATAAGAATTCACGGAAATTCCATCACATTTGTTCAATTTACGTCGCTCCTATTTCAGATAGCGTATTGGGCTATGCGGCATCTCAAAGCGCATGAAATGGCGAGTAAAATGCACTGTTAAACTTCTAGGGTAGGGCAAACGGAGACCCGATTAGATCATTTTATATTACGGTTAATATAAGAATGCAGCGTAATTCTATCACATTTGTTCAAGTTACGTCGCTCATATTTCAGATAGCGTACTGGGCTAGGCGGCATCTTAAAGCGCGTGGAATGGCGAGTAAAATGCACTACTAACCTTCTATGATAGGGCAATCAGAGACCCGATTAGATCATTTTATATTTTGTTTAATATAAGATTTCAGGGAAATTCTATCACATTTGTTCAATTTACGTCGCTCCTATTTCAGATAGCGTATTGGGCTAAGCGGCATCTCAAAGCGCATGAAATGGCGAGTAAAATTCACTATTAAACTTCTAGGATAACGCAAACAGAGACCCGATTAGATCATGTTATATTACGGATAACATAAGAATTCAGCGTAATTCTATCACATTTGTTCAATTTACGTCGCCCCTATTTCAAATAGCGTATTGTGCTAAGCCGCATCTCAAAGCGCATGAAATGGCGAGTGAAATGCGCTATTAGACTTCTATGGTAGGGCGAACAGAGACACGATTAGATCATTTTACATTAAGGTTAATATAAGAATTCAGGGAAATTCTATCACATTTGTTCAATTTACGTCGCTCCTATTCCAGATAGCGTATTGGGCTATGCGGCAGCTTAAAGCACATGAAATGGCGAGTATAATGCACTATCAAACTTCTATGATAGGGCAAACAGAGGCCCGATTACATCATTTTATATTACGGTTAATATAAGAATTCAGCGTAATTCTATCACATTTGTTCAACTTACGTAGCTCCTATTTCAGATACCGTACTGGGTTAGGCGGCATCATAAAGCGCGTGGAATGGCGAGTAAAATGCACTACAAAACTTCTATGATAGGGCAACCAGAGACCCGATTAGATCATTTTATATTTTGTTTAATATAAGATTTCAGGGAAATTCTATCGCATTTGTTCAATTTACGTCGCTTCTATTTCAGATAGCGTATTGGGCAAAGCGGCATCTCAAAGCGTATGAAATGGCGAATAAAATGCACTATTAAAGTTCTAGGCTAGGGCGAGCAGAGATCCGATTAGATCATTTTACATTATGGTTAATAAAAGAGTTCAGCGAAATTCTATCACATTTGTTCAACTTATATCGCTCCTATTTCAGATAGCGTATTAGGCTAAGCGGCATCTCAAAGCGCATGAAATGACGAGTAAAATGCACTATTAAACTTCTAGGGTAAGGCAAACAGAGACCCGATTAGATCATTTTATATTACGGTTAATATAAGAATGCAGCGTAATTCTATCACATTTGTTCAAGTTACGTCGCTCATATTTCAGATAGCGTACTGGGCTAGGCGGCATCTTAAAGCGCGTGGAATGGCGAGTAAAATGCACTACTAATCTTCTATGACAGGGCAATCAGAGACCCGATTAGATCATTTTATATTTTGTTTAATATAAGATTTCAGGGAAATTCTATCACATTGGTTCAATTTACGTCGCTCCTATTTCAGATAGCGTATTGGGCTAAGCGGCATCTCAAAGCGCATGAAATGGCGAGTAAAATGCACTATTAAACTTCTAGAATAAGGCAAACAGAGACCCGATTAGATCATTTTATATTACGGATAATATAAGAATTCAGCGTAATTCTATCACATTTGATCAATTTACGTCGCCCCTATTTCAAATAGCATATTGTGCTAAGCGGCATCTCAAAGCGCATGAAATGGCGAGTGAAATGCACTATTAGACTTCTATGGTAGGGCGAACAGAGACACGATTAGATCATTTTACATTAAGCTTAATATAAGAATTCAGGGAAATTCTATCACACTTGTTCAATTTACGTCGCTCCTATTCCAGATAGCGTATTGGGCTATGCGGCAGCTTAAAGCACATGAAATGGCGAGTAAAATGCACTATGAAACTTCTATGATAGGGCAAACAGAGGCCCGATTACATCATTTTATATTACGGTTAATATAAGAATTCAGCGTAATTCTATCACATTTGTTCAACTTACGTTGCTCCTATTTCAGATAGCGTATTGGGCTAAGCGGCATCTCGAAGCGCATGAAATGGCGAGTATAATGCACTATTAAACTTCTAGGGTAAGGCAAACAGAGGCCCGATTACATCATTTTATATTACGGTTAATATAAGAATGCAGCGTAATTCTATCACATTTGTTCAACTTACGTCGCTCATATTTCAGATAGCGTACTGGGCTAGGCGGCATCTTAAAGCGCGTGGAATGGTGAGTAAAATGCACTACTAATCTTCTATGATAGGGCAATCAGAGACCCGATTAGATCATTTTATATTTCGTTTAATATAAGATTTCAGGGAAATTCTATCACATTTGTTCAATTTACGTCGCTCCCATTTCAGATAGCGTATTGGGCGAAGCGGCATCTCAAAGCGCATGAAATGGCGACTAAAATGCACTATTAAACTTCTAGGGTACGGCAAGCAGAGACCCGATTAGATCATTTTATATTATGGTTAATTTAAGATTTCAGCAAAATTCTATCACATTTGTTCAATTTACGTCGCTCCTATTTCAGATAGCGTACTGGGTTCGGCCGCATCTTAAAGCGCGTGGAATGGCGAGTGAAATGCACTATTAGACTTCTATGGTAGGGCGAACAGAGACCCGATTAGATCATTTTATATTATGGTTAATTTAAGAATTCAGCGAAATTCTATCACATTTGTTCAATTTACGTCGTTCCTACTTCAGATAGCGTACTGGGCTCGGCGGCATCTTAAAGCGCGTCAAATGGCGAGTGAAGTGCACTATTAGACATCTATAGTAGGGCGAACAGAGACCCGATTAGATCATTTTATATTATGGTTAATTTAAGAATTCAGCAAAATTCTATCACACTTGTTCAATTTACGTCGCTCGTATTTCAGATAGCGTACTGGGCTGGGCGGCATCTTAAAGCGCGTGGAATGGCGAGTAAAATGCACTATTAAACTTCTATGATAGGGCAATCAGAGACCCGATTAGATCATTTTATATTTTGGTTAATATAAGAATTCAGGGAAATTCTATCACATTTGTTCAATTTACGTCGCTCCTATTCCAGATAGCGTATTGGGCTAAGCGGCATCTCAAAGCGCATGAAATGGCGAGTAAAATGCACTATTAAACTTCTAGGATAAGGCAAACAGAGACCCGATTAGATCATTTTATATTACGGATAATATAAGAATTCAGCGTAATTCTATCACATTTGTTCAATTCTCGTCGCCCCTATTTCAAATAGCGTATTGTGCTAAGCGGCATCTCAAAGCGCATGAAATGGCGAGTGAAATGCGCTATTAGACTTCTATGGTAGGGCGAACAGAGACACGATTAGATCATTTTACATTAATGTTAATATAAGAATTCAGGGAAATTCTATCACATTTGTTCAATTTACGTCGCTCCTATTCCAGATAGCGTATTGCGCTATGCGGCAGCTTAAAGCACATGAAATGGCGAGTATAATGCACTATCAAACTTCTATGATAGGGCAAACAGAGGCCCGATTACATCATTTTATATTACGGTTAATATAAGAATTCAGCGTAATTCTATCACATTTGTTTAACTTACGTAGCTCCTATTTCAGATACCGTACTGGGCTAGGCGGCATCATAAAGCGCGTGGAATGGCGAGTAAAATGCACGACTAAACTTCTATGATAGGGCAACCAGAGACCCGATTAGATCATTTTATATTTTGTTTAATATAAGATTTCAGGGAAATTCTATCGCATTAGTTCAATTTACGTCGCTTCTATTTCAGATAGCGTATTGGGCAAAGCGGCATCTCAAAGCGTATGAAATGGCGAATAAAATGCACTATTAAAGTTCTAGGCTAGGGCGAACAGAGATCCGATTAGATCATTTTACATTATGGTTAATAAAAGAGTTCAGCGAAATTCTATCACATTTGTTCAAGTTACGTCGCTCATATTTCAGATAGCGTACTGGGCTAGGCGGCATCTTAAAGCGCGTGGAATGGCGAGTAAAATGCACTACTAATCTTCTATGATAGGGCAATCAGAGACCCGATTAGATCATTTTATATTTTGTTTAATATAAGATTTCAGGGAAATTCTATCACATTGGTTCAATTTACGTCGCTCCTATTCCAGATAGCGTATTGCGCTATGCGGCAGCTTAAAGCACATGAAATGGCGAGTATAATGCACTATCAAACTTCTATGATAGGGCAAACAGAGGCCCGATTACATCATTTTATATTACGGTTAATATAAGAATTCAGCGTAATTCTATCACATTTGTTTAACTTACGTAGCTCCTATTTCAGATACCGTACTGGGCTAGGCGGCATCATAAAGCGCGTGGAATGGCGAGTAAAATGCACTACTAAACTTCTATGATAGGGCAACCAGAGACCCGATTAGATCATTTTATATTTTGTTTAATATAAGATTTCAGGGAAATTCTATCGCATTTGTTCAATTTACGTCGCTTCTATTTCAGATAGCGTATTGGGCAAAGCGGCATCTCAAAGCGTATGAAATGGCGAATAAAATTCACTATTAAAGTTCTAGGCTAGGGCGAACAGAGATCCGATTAGATCATTTTATATTATGGTTAATTTAAGAATTCAGCAAGATTCTATCACATTTGTTCAACTTACGTCGTTCCTATTTCAGATAGCGTACTGGGCTAGGCGGCATCTTAAAGCGCGTGGAATGGCGAGTAAAGTGCACTATTAAACTTCTATGATAGGGCAATCAGAGACCCGATTAGATCATTTTATATATTGGTTAATATAAGAATTCAACGAAATTCTATCACATTTGTAAAATTTACGTCGCTCCTATTACAGATAGCTTATTGGGCTTAGCGGCATCTCAAAGCGCATGGAATGACGAGTGAAATACACTATTAAACTTCAAGGGAAGGGCAAACAGTGACGCGATTAGATCATTTTATATTATGGTTAATTTAAGAATTCAGCAAAATTCTATCACATTTGCTCAATTTACGTCGCTCCTATTTCAGATAGCGTATTGGGCTAAGCGGTATCTCAAAGCGCATGAAATGGCGAGTAAAATGCAATACTAAACTTCTAGGATAAGGCAAACAGAGACCCGATTAGATTATTTTATATTACGGTTAATATAAGAATTCAGTGTAATTCTATCACATTTGTTCAACCTACGTCGCTGCTAATTTAGATAGCGTACTGGGCTAGGCAGCATCTTAAAGCGCGTGGAATGGCGAGTAAAATGCACTGCTAATCTTCTAAGATAGGGCAATCAGAGACCCGATTAGATCATTTTATATTTTGTTTAATATAAGATTTCAGGGAAATTCTATCACATTTGTTCAATTTACGTCGCTCCTATTTCAGATAGCGTATTGGGCTAAGCGGCATCTCAAGGCGCATGAAATGGCGAATAAAATGCACTCTTAAACTTCTAGGCTAGGGCGAACAGAGACCCGATCAGATCATTTTACATTATGGTTCATAAAAGAATTCAGCGAAACTCTATCACATTTGTTCAACTTATATCGCTCCTATTTCAGATAGCGTATTAGGCTAAGCGGCATCTCAAAGCGCATGAAATGACGAGTAAAATGCACTATTAAAGCTCTAGGGTACGGCAAACAGAGACCCGATTAGATCATTTTATATTATGGTTAATTTAAGAATTGAGCGAAATTCTATCACATTCGTTCAATTTACGTCGCTCCTATTTCAGATAGCGTATTGGGCAAAGCGGCATCTCAAAGCGCATGAAATGACGAGTAAAATGCACTATTAAACTTCTAGGGTAGGGCAAGCAGAGACTCGATTAGATCATTTTATATTATGGTTAATTTAAGAATTCAACAAAATTCTATCACATTCGTTCAACTTAGGTCGCTCCTATTTCAGATAGCGTATTGGTCTAAGCGGCATCTCAAAGCGCATGAAATGGCGAGTGAAATGCACTATATGACATCTGTGGTAGGGTGAACAGAGACCCGATTAGATCATTTTACATTGAGGTTAATATAAGAATTCACAGAAATTCTATCACATTTGTTCAATTTACGTCGCTCCTATTTCAGATAGCGTATTGGGCTATGCGGCATCTCAAAGCGCATGAAATGGCGAGTATAATGCACTATTAAACTTCTAGGGTAAGGCAAACAGAGGCCCGATTACATCATTTTATATTACGGTTAATTTAAGAATTCAGCAAAATTCTATCACATTTGTTCAACTTACGTCGCTCATATTTCAGATAGCGTACTGGGCTAGGCGGCAACTTAAAGCGCGTGGAATGGCGAGTAAAACGCACTACTAAACTTCTATGGTAGGGCGAACAGAGACCCGATTAGATCATTTCATATTATGGTTAATTTAAGAATTCAGCAAAATTCGATCACTCTTGTTCAATTTACGTCGCTCGTATTTCAGATAGCGTACTGGGCTAGGAGGCATCTTAATGCGCGTGGAATGGCGAGTAAAATGCACTATTAAACTTCTAGGCTAGGGCGAACAGAGACCAGATTAGATCATTTTACATTCTGGTTAATAAAATAATTCAGCGAAATTCTATCACCTTTGTTCAACTTTCGTCGCTCCTATTTCAGATAGCGTATTGGGCTAAGCGGCATCTCAAAGCGCATGAAATGGCGAGTAAAATGCACTATTAAACTTCTAGGGTAGGGCAAACAGAGACCCGATTAAATCATTTTATATTGCTGCGCCGGGGATTATCATCGCACGACATGTTCACACTTATAAGTTTATTATGAGGATATAAACAAGGAATGGCAGAGTCTATAATATCGCGTCTTGTCTCCTTGACTGTCAATCAGACTCTCTCATTGATCTGTTTCATCAATAACGGCGATCGTCCCTTAACGACAGATCGAACGCTCCCTTCGGGTCGATCACGGTTGGCTTCACGGTGTTCGTAACACTGCCCTCCTTCCTTTAAAGGCGGGCGTCCCGACCGCGTCAAACTTCAGTTACTGACGACCAACTTCACTTGAGCCGCTAGCGCCTGCCTTCAGATTCTGGCTAACCTCAGTTCAATGAGATGTCATCTTGGCCGCTAACCTCAGCGATATGTACCTTTGTCTGAAAAAAGGAGGTAAATCGAAAGGATTTAAATGTAAACCTCTGTGGCCTTCTTCAGACAGCAAACGTCTTGACATTCGTCCTCCGTCCCAGGGGAAAACCACGTAAAAACCCTGAGCAAGACGCCGGTACTATGCTCGTTCGATATATCGAGGATATCCCGGTTACTTCTCGCCCTTCCTCTTGACTCTTGAGTTTTGCGCACTTCTTTCTTGAAATCTTCACGGGCGGAACCTGCCCTCGTCTTCTTCGATGAAACGTCCTCTTCTTGGGCGAAAAGCATGGGACATCCTCCTCCTCTACTGATTCTTCTCATTAAACAAAGTGGCACGACCTTCGTATCTGGCCAAACGCTTCACGTGCACCACTTTGCACTTACTCTTTGGCGAACGCTGGATTCTATAAATAACTTCATTAAGCCTATCCAGCACTTTATATGGACCTTCCCAATCAGCCTGCAACTTAGGGCATTTCCCTTTTACCCTTCTAGGCTGAAACAACCAAACCTGGTCCCCTGATGTGAAGTCAATCGCTTGTACATGACTGTCATACCAGGACTTCATCTTCGAGCTACTGATTTGAAGACGTCGCCGAACGAATTCGTGGATCTTCTTCATCCTCTCTTTGATCCAAACTATGTACTCTTGTTCGGCGTCTTCTACCTTCATCTCAGGAGGCAGCCCTCTCCACAATTGCATGGGCAGCCGAATCTCCTGACCATACAGAATCATTGAAGGTGTCATTTGCGTAGCCTCGTGACAGGAAGATCGGTAGGCCAAAAGGAAAAGAGGGATCCACTCATCCCAATCCCGTTGATGCTCCGAAACGAACATCGCAAGATATTGAAGTAACGTTCTATTGAGACGTTCCACCAAACCGTCAGACTGTGGATGCAAAGGAGTAGTTCTCGTCTTCCTTATTCCCAGCAGTTTCATCAACTCCTGGAACACCGCGGACTCAAAACTTCTTCCTTGATCCGAGTGAATTTCCAACGGCACTCCATGCCGACATACAACGTGTTCTAGAAGTGCCCTAGCGATCGTGACCGCCTGCTGGTTTGGCATCGCGATTACTTCAGGCCACTTCGTGAAATAATCCGCAACAACCAGCATGTATCTATTTCCGGCCCGAGACCTCGGGAGCGGACCCACAACGTCGAGCGCGACTCTCTCAAACGGTGCTCCGACGTTATACACCTTCAGGTTCCCCGCTCCTCTCTTTCGCGGTCCCTTCTTCGCCGCACACGTGTCACATCGCCGACACCATTCTTCTACATCCTGCCGACAGGTCGCCCAGTAGAATTGCTGACGTACCTTGGCCAAAGTCTTCTTTACGCCAAAATGCCCCGCCGTAGGAGAATCGTGGAACTGGCTCAATACCTCCGGTATCTTCACTCGTGGCACCACCAACAACCACGAAGTCGTTACTCCATTGGTAGATTCCCACCTACGGAACAATAGTCCATCCCTCACTTCTAGTGAGTCCCAAATCGACCAGTAATATTTCAGACGTGGAGAAAACCGCGCAACATCTTGATGAAGAGGTTTCTCTTGCTTCCGTTTCTTCTCGAGAATGAAGCCGATTTCTTCATCTTCCATCTGACCCTTTTTCCACTCTGTGGTCGATGTGACTTCACAAAACGTCCTGAGAATTCTTTCTTCTTTCTCGTCAAGGCGGTTGCAGCGCTTGCAGTCTTCCTCGGCACACGGTCTTCTTGAAAGTCCATCGGCATTACCATGTGCTCTGCCCTCACGATGGTGGATTTCAAAATCGTACTGTTGCAACCGCTCTATCCAGCGAGCTACCTGCCCTTCCGGATTTTTGAAAGTCAGTAACCACCTTAACGCTGCATGATCTGTCCTCAGAAGGAATCTCCTCCCATAGAGATAATGATGGAAATGCTCTATGGATTTTACTATTGCTAACAACTCCTTCCGGGTAACACAATAATTCTTCTCAGCCTTTCCTAAAAGCTTAGAGAAATAAGCGACGACTTTCTCTTGACCTTCCTGCACCTGTGAGAGAACCGCTCCCACTGCGAAACTGGAAGCGTCCGTGTCCAAAATGAAATCTGCATCCGATTCTGGATACGCTAATACTGGGGCTTCCATCAGCCGTCTCTTCAGCTCCTCGAAGGCAGACTGGCACTCATCGGACCAAATAAATCTTTGTGTCTCCTCCGTGAGACGATGCAGAGGTTTAGCCGCGTTAGAGAAACCTTTAACAAATTTTCGGTAATAAGTGCACAGTCCCAAGAAACTCCTCAATTCTGTAACGTTCTTTGGAACCGGCCAATCAGCAACCGCCTTAATCTTCTCTGGGTCAGTCTTTACTCCATGTTCCGTAACGACATGGCCCAGATATCGTACCTCTCGGCAAAAAAACGTACATTTCTTGGGGCTCATCAACAGCTTCGCTTGGCGGAGACGAGAAAAGACAAGACGAAGACGGTCAAGTTCTTCTTTGAAGTCTTTTCCATAGATGATCACGTCGTCAAGGTAAACCAGACAAACTTTCCAGTTTAGCCCGCCTAACACCGTCTCCATAACGCGCTCAAAAGTCGCAGGGGCATTACACAAACCGAAAGGCATGACTTTAAACTGCCACAACCCCGTGCCCACGCAAAAGGCGGTCTTTTCCCGATCCTTCGCTTCCATGGAAATTTGCCAATATCCACTCTGCAAATCTACAGTGGAAAACCAGGAAGAACCAGCAACAGCGTCCAGTGTATCCTCAATACGAGGTAAAGGATACGAGTCCTTCTTCGTGACACTATTCAAACGCCGGTAATCGACACAGAATCTTGTAGAACCGTCCTTCTTTTTCACCAGGACAATCGGGGACGACCAAGGGCTCTGCGACTTTTCTATGACACCTTGAGCCTCCATCTTCTGAAGTAGCTCTTCCACTTCGCCTCGGCGGTGCAAAGGCAATCTTCGCGGCGCCTGTTTAATGGGAACATGATCGCCAGTGTTGATCTTATGCGTGACCAATTCGCAATTTCCAACTTCATCAGAATTCCTGGCAAAGACATCCTGGTACTCATAGAGCAGCTTAGCGAAATGCTTCTTCCGTTCATCATTCAAGTTCAAGGAACACCGTCCAAATAATTCCTTTAAATGCTGTGGTACTCTTTCCTCTCCTTTCTCGCCTCCTTCTTTCTTGTTCTCTTCTTTCTTGCTCTCTTCTTTCTTTTTCTTCTTCTTTTCTTCTTCACCTAGGCGAATTTCCCGCAGCCCCGGAAGACACAACACATTCCGAGATAAATCTAGTTTGCAACCATGCTTCCGTAAGAACTCCGTTCCAAGTATGCAGTCTTCAATCATGCGTACAATATAGAATTTCTCCGTGCTCGCAAGCCCCTTGATGCGCACCTCTAAATTCTTCTGACCGAAGACGTCCATTCTTTCTCCGGCACTGGAGCGAATCACAAGGTCCGCTGCGGGAAGGTTCTCCGCCGGACACAATTCCCTCTTCAATAAATTAATAGATGAGCCCGTGTCCAAGATGATTTTGCACTCGTTGTCTTCAACTTCTCCAAACACGGATGCTTCATCCCGCGATGTCCTTCCCGTCGCCACGCTCCTGAGGATCGGGGGACACAGGTTCAAAGGCCGGCGCTCCCCCGCTACGCCGTCTTCTTCCCGTTTCCCGATTTGGACGGAAATTTCTGTGGTCGCCGACGTCTGCAATCCTTCTGTAAATGCCCGGGTTTCCCGCACAGCCAACACGTAGATTCAGTTCTCCTCTTTTTCTCCGGCATATCCTCGGCGAAGTCGAATTTCCTCTTCCTCTCCGGGTTCACCTCGACAAATTTAGTGCAGTTAACGTCTCTCCCTCGAAATTGTCTCGGGACGAACCCTAACGACATCGCCTCCACGGCTTCCACCTCCAAGGCCCTAGTAACTGCAGCCCTCAAGGAGGTGAAACCGCCGAGACGCAGGGTTCTTTTCACCCCTTCGTCGGCCAATGCGGAGACAAACTGGGAGGCAGCTAATTTATCCCGCGTTTCCACCGGACAGTCCGCGAAAGCTGTCTGCGCCAGTCTTTCTATCTCTGTTGCAACAGAGGAAATGGTCTCCCCTTTGCGCTGCCGATAATTTTGAAACAGAACGTAGTTTAAGTTGGAAAGGTTACGTGCACCGAAACGAAATTCCAACGCCGCAACTAATTCGATAAAACTGTTGTGACGAGCAGTGGAAAGGGTTGTTAGCACGCTTCGAGCCGGTCCTTCCAACGAAGCGATCAAAGCCATAGCTTTCCTCGCCTCGTCCCAGCCATTCGCTCGCGCGATCGCTTCAAATTGAAGCAAATACTCCTCCCAAGATGTTCTGCCATCATAGGCCGACGGCTTAAACGCGTAACCCAAGCTTAGGATACAACGTCCTCCCCGATCACATTCCGCGGGCACAAACGGTCCCGGAAACGGAACAACGGAAGGTATGGAGGAGGGACCAGGGACTGCCACGGGGGCATTATTTACAGGAACATGAACACTATTTACATGACTGGCCGCGCCCGGTCCCTCTCCCGCCCCACAACCGGAGGTACCAGCAGAATTAGCAGAGCCTAACGAAAACACCTGTAAATTCCGCTCCATCGCGGACAGACGAGCCTCCCAAGCCGCATCCCGGGTCTCTCGAGTCACTGTCTCTGCGGCCTCCCGTTGGCGCCACAAATCATGCTCCTTTTCCCAGCGGATTTCGTCTAGCTTGCGGTGCTCCTCCATCTGCCCGACGATGGTCCTCTGTAGGCTCTCGAACATGTCCTGCAACAACAGCTCTCCCCCTGCAGCGGATCGCGTTCTTATGATCCCACTTCTGACACCAATGCTGCGCCGGGGATTATCATCGCACGACATGTTCACACTTATAAGTTTATTATGAGGATATAAACAAGGAATGGCAGAGTCTATAATATCGCGTCTTGTCTCCTTGACTGTCAATCAGACTCTCTCATTGATCTGTTTCATCAATAACGGCGATCGTCCCTTAACGACAGATCGAACGCTCCCTTCGGGTCGATCACGGTTGGCTTCACGGTGTTCGTAACAATATTATGGTTAATTTAAGAATTCAGCAAAATTCTATCACATTTGTTCAATTTACGTCGCTCCTATTTCAGATAGCGTACTGGGCTAGGCGGCAACTTAAAGCGCGTGGAATGGCGAGTAAAATGCACTATTAAACTTCTAGGATAGGGCAATCAGTGACCCGAGTAGATCATTTTATATTTTGTTTAATATAAGATTTCAGGGAAATTCTATCACATTTGTTCAATTTACGTCGCTCCTATCTCAGATAGCGTATTGGGCTAAGAGGCATTTGAAGGCGCATGAAATGGCGAGTAAAATGCACTATTAAACTTCTAGGGTTGGGCAAACAGAGACCCGATTAGATCATTTTATATTATGGTTAATTTAAGATGTCAGCTAAATTTTATCACATCTGTTCAATTTACGTCGCTCCTATTTCAGATAGCGTACTGGGCTAGGCGGCATCTCGAAGCGCGTGGAATGGCGAGTATAGTGCACTACTAAACTTCTATGGTAGGGCGAACAGAGACCCGATTAGATCATTTTATATTATGGTTAATTTAAGAATTCAGCAAAATTCTATCACTCTTGTTCAATTTACGTCGCTCGTATTTCAGATAGCGTACCGGGCTAGGCGGCATCTTAAAGCGCGTGGAATGGCGAGTAAAATGCACTATTAAACTTCTATGATAGGGCAATCAGAGACCCGAATAGATCATTTTATATTTTGCTTAATATAAGAATTCAGCGAAATTCTATCACATTTGTTCAATTTACGTCGCTCCTATTTCAGATAGCTTATTGGGCTAAGCGGCATCTCCAAGCGCATGAAATGGCGAATAAAATGCACTCTTAAACTTCTAGGCAAGGGCGAACAGAGACCCGATCAGATCATTTTACATTATGGTTAATAAAAGAATTCAGCGCAATTCTATCACATTTTTTCAACTTACGTCGCTCCTATTTCAGATAGCGTATTGGGCTAAGCGGCAGCTCAAAGCGCATGAAATGGCGAGTAAAATGCAATATTAAGCTTCTAGGGTACGGCAAAGAGACACCCGATTAGATCATTTTATATTATGGTTAATTTAAGAATTCAGCAAAATTCTATCACATTTGTTCAATTTACGTCGCTCCTATTTCAGATACCGTACTGGGCTCCGCGGCATCTTAAAGCGCGTGGAATGGCGAGTGAAATGCACTTTTAAACTTCTAGGGTAGGGCAAGCAGAGACCCGATTACATCATCTAATATTATGGTTAATTTAAGAATTCAGCAAAATTCTATCACATTTGTTCAATTTACGTCGCTCCTATTTCAGATAGCGTATTGGGCTAAGCGGCATCTCAAAGCGCATGAAATGGCGAGTAAAATGCACTATCAAACTTCTAGGATAAGGCAAACAGAGACCCGATTAGATCATTTTATATTACGGTTAATATAAGAATTCAGCGTAATTCTATCACATTTGTTCAATTTACGTCGCTCCTATTTCAGATAGCGTATTGGGATAAGCGGCATCTCAAAGCGCATGAAATGGCGAGTAAAATGCACAATTAAACTAATAGGGTAGGGCAAACAGAGACCCGATTAGATCATTTTATATTGTGGTTAATTTAAGCATTCAGCAAAATTCTATCACATTTGTTCAATTTACGTCGCTCCTATTTCAGATAGCGTATTGGGCTAAGCGGCGTCTCAAAGCGCATGAAATGGCGAGTAAAATGCACTATCAAACTTCTAGGATAAGGCAAACAGAGACCCGATTAGATCATTTTATATTACGGTTAATATAAGAATTCAGCGTAATTCTATCACATTTGTTCAACTTACGTCGCTCCTAATTTAGATAGCGTACTGGGCTAGGCGGCATCTTAAAGCGCGTGGAATGGCGAGTAAAATGCACTACTAAACTTCTATGATAGGGCAATCAGAGACCCGATCAGATCATTTTACATTATGGTTAATTTAAGAATTCAGCAAAATTCTATCACATTTGTTCAATTTACGTCGCTCCTATTTCAGATAGCGTATTGGGATAAGCGGCATCTCAAAGCGCATGAAATGGCGAGTAAAATGCACAATTAAACTAATAGGGTAGGGCAAACAGAGACCCGATTAGATCATTTTATATTGTGGTTAATTTAAGCATTCAGCAAAATTCTATCACATTTGTTCAATTTACGTCGCTCCTATTTCAGATAGCGTATTGGGCTAAGCGGCGTCTCAAAGCGCATGAAATGGCGAGTAAAATGCACTATCAAACTTCTAGGATAAGGCAAACAGAGACCCGATTAGATCATTTTATATTACGGTTAATATAAGAATTCAGCGTAATTCTATCACATTTGTTCAACTTACGTCGCTCCTATTTCAGGTAGCGTACTGGGCTAGGCGGCATCTTAAAGCGCGTGGAATGGCGAGTAAAATGCACTATTAAACTTCTAGGATAAGGCAAACAGAGACCTGATTAGATCATTTTATATTACGGTTAATATAAGAATTCGGCGTAATTCTATCACATTTGTTCAATTTACGTCGCTGCTATTCCAGATAGCTTATTGTGCTTAGCGGCATCTCAAAGCGCATGAAATGACGAGTGAAATGCACTATTAAACTTTTAGGATAAGGCAAACAGAGACCCGATTAGATCATTTTATATTTTGTTTAATATAAGATTTGAGGGAAATTCTATCACATTTGTTTAATTTACGTCGCTCCTATTTCAGATAGCGTATTGGGCGAAGCGGCATCTCAAAGCGCATGAAATGGCGACTAAAATGCACTATTAAACTTCTAGTGTAGGGCAAGCAGAGACCCGATTAGATCATTTTATATTTTGTTTAATATAAGATTTCAGGGAAATTCTATCACATTTGTTCAATTTACGTCGCTCCTATCTCAGATAGCGTATTGGGCTAAGAGGCATTTGAAGGCGCATGAAATGGCGAGTAAAATGCACTATTAAACTTCTAGGGTTGGGCAAACACAGACCCGATTAGATCATTTTATATTATGGTTAATTTAAGATGTCAGCTAAATTTTATCACATCTCTTCAATTTACGTCGCTCCTATTTCAGATAGCGTACTGGGCTAGGCGGCATCTCGAAGCGCGTGGAATGGCGAGTATAGTGCACTACTAAACTTCTATGGTAGGGCGAACAGAGACCCGATTAGATCATTTTATATTATGGTTAATTTAAGAATTCAGCAAAATTCTATCACTCTTGTTCAATTTACGTCGCTCGTATTTCAGATAGCGTACCGGGCTAGGCGGCATCTTAAAGCGCGTGGAATGGCGAGTAAAATGCACTATTAAACTTCTATGATAGGGCAATCAGAGACCCGAATAGATCATTTTATATTTTGCTGAATATAAGAATTCAGCGAAATTCTATCACATTTGTTCAATTTACGTCGCTCCTATTTCAGATAGCTTATTGGGCTAAGCGGCATCTGCAAGCGCATGAAATGGCGAATAAAATGCACTCTTAAACTTCTAGGCAAGGGCGAACAGAGACCCGATCAGATCATTTTACATTATGGTTAATAAAAGAATTCAGCGCAATTCTATCACATTTTTTCAACTTACGTCGCTCCTATTTCAGATAGCGTATTGGACTAAGCGGCAGCTCAAAGCGCATGAAATTGCGAGTAAAATGCAATATTAAGCTTCTAGGGTACGGCAAAGAGACACCCGATTAGATCATTTTATATTATGGTTAATTTAAGAATTCGGCGAAATTCTATCACATTTGTTCAATTTACGTCGCTCCTAATTTAGATACCGTACTGGGCTAGGCGGCATCTTAAAGCGCGTGGAATGGCGAGTAAAATGCACTGCTAAACTTCTATGATAGGGCAATCAGAGACCCGATTAGATCATTTTATATTTTCTTTAATATAAGATTTCAGGGAAATTCTATCACATTTGTTTAATTTACGTCGCTCCTATTTCAGATAGCGTATTGGGCGAAGCGGCATCTCAAAGCGCATGAAATGGCGAGTGAAATGCACTATATGACATCTATGGTAGAGCGAACAGAGACCCGATTAGATCATTTTACATTGAGGTTAATATAAGAATTCACTGAAATTCTATCATATTTGTTCAATTTACGTCACTCCTATTTCAGATAGCGTATTGGGCTATGCGGCATCTCAAAGCGCATGAAATGGCGAGTATAATGCACTATTAAACTTCTAGGGTAAGGCAAACAGAGGCCCGATTGCATCATTTTATATTACGGCTAATTTAAGAATTCAGCAAAATTCAATCACATTTGTTCAACTTACGTCGCTCATATTTCAGATAGCGTACTGGGCTAGGCGGCAACTTAAAGCGCGTGGAATGGCGAGTAAAACGCACTATTAAACTTCTATGATAGGGCAATCAGTGACCCGAGTAGATCATTTTATATTTTGTTTAATATAAGATTTCAGGGAAATTCTATCACATTTGTTCAATTTACGTCGCTCCTATTTCAGATAGCGTATTGGGCTAAGAGGCATCTGAAGGCGCATGAAATGGCGAGTAAAATGCACTACTAATCTTCTATGGTTGGGCAAACAGAGACCCGATTAGATCATTTTATATTATGGTTAATTTAAGATGTCAGCTAAATTTTATCACATCTGTTCAATTTACGTCGCTCCTATTTCAGATAGCGTACTGGGCTAGGCGGCATCTCAAAGCGCATGAAATGGCGAGTAAAATGCACTATTAAACTTCTAGGGTAGGGCAAACAGAGACCCGATTAAATCATTTTATATTATGGTTAATTTAAGAATTCAGCAAAATTCTATCACATTTGTTCAATTTACGTCGCTCCTATCTCAGATAGCGTACTGGGCTAGGCGGCAACTTAAAGCGCGTGGAATGGCGAGTAGAACACACTATTAAACTTCTAGGATAGGGCAATCAGTGACCCGAGTAGATCATTTTATATTTTGTTTAATATAAGATTTCAGGGAAATTCTATCACATTTGTTCAATTTACGTCGCTCCTATCTCAGATAGCGTATTGGGCTAAGAGGCATTTGAAGGCGCATGAAATGGCGAGTAAAATGCACTATTAAACTTCTAGGGTTGGGCAAACAGAGACGCGATTAGATCATTTTATATTATGGTTAATTTAAGATGTCAGCTAAATTTTATCATATCTGTTCAATTTACGTCGCTCCTATTTCAGATAGCGTACTGGGCTAGGCGGCATCTCGAAGCGCGTGGAATGGCGAGTATAGTGCACTACTAAACTTCTATGGTAGGGCGAGCAGAGACCCGATTAGATCATTTTATATTATGGTTAATTTAAGAATTCAGCAAAATTCTATCACTCTTGTTCAATTTACGTCGCTCGTATTTCAGATAGCGTACCGGGCTAGGCGGCATCTTAAAGCGCGTGGAATGGCGAGTAAAATGCACTATTAAACTTCTATGATAGAGCAATCAGAGACCCGAATAGATCATTTTATATTTTGCTTAATATAAGAATTCAGCGAAATTCTATCACATTTGTTCAATTTACGTCGCTCCTATTTCAGATAGCTTATTGGGCTAAGCGGCATCTCCAAGCGCATGAAATGGCGAATAAAATGCACTCTTAAACTTCTAGGCAAGGGCGAACAGAGACCCGATCAGATCATTTTACATTATGGTTAATAAAAGAATTCAGCGCAATTCTATCACATTTTTTCAACTTACGTCGCTCCTATTTCAGATAGCGTATTGGACTAAGCGGCAGCTCAAAGCGCATGAAATGGCGAGTAAAATGCAATATTAAGCTTCTAGGGTACGGCAAAGAGACACCCGATTAGATCATTTTATATTATGGTTAATTTAAGAATTCAGCAAAATTCTATCACATTTGTTCAATTTACGTCGCTCCTATTTCAGATACCGTACTGGGATCGGCGGCATCTTAAAGCGCGTGGAATGGCGAGTGAAATGCACTATTAAACTTCTAGGGTAGGGCAAGCAGAGACCCGATTACATCATCTAATATTATGGTTAATTTAAGAATTCTGCAAAATTCTATCACATTTGTTCAATTTACGTCGCTCCTATTTCAGATAGCGTATTGGGCTAAGCGGCATCTCAAAGCGCATGAAATGGCGAGTAAAATGCACTATTAAACTTCTAGGATAAGGCAAACAGAGACCCGATTAGATCATTTTATATTACGGTTAATATAAGAAATCAGCGTAATTCTGTCACATTCGTTCAACTTACGTAGCTCCTATTTCAGATAGCGTACTGGGATAGGCGGCATCTTAAAGCGCGTGGAATGGCGAGTAAAATGCACTATTAAACTTCTATGATAGGGCAATCAGAGACCCGATTAGATCATTTTATATTTTGGTTAATATAAGAATTCAGCGAAATTCTATCACATTTGGTCAATATACGTCGCTCCAATGTCAGATAGCTTATTGGGCTAAGCGGCATCGCAAAGCGCATGAAATGGCGAGTGAAATGCACTATTAAACTTCTTGGGTAGGGCGAACAAAGACCCGATTAGATCATTTTACATTAAGGTTAATATAAGAATTCAGCGAAATTCTATCACATTTGTTCAATTTACATCGCTCCTATTTCAGATAGCGACTTGTGCTAAGTGGCATCTCAAAGCGCAAGAAATGGCGAGTAAAATGCACTATTAAACTTCTAGGGTAGGGCAAACACAGACCCCATTAGATCATTTTATATTATGGTTAATTTAAGAATTCAGCGAAATTCTATCACATTTGTTCAATTTACGTCGCTCCTATTTCAGATAGCGTATTGGGCTAAGCGGCATCTCAAAGCGCATGAAATGGCGAGTAAAATGCACTATTAAACTTCTAGGGTAGGGCAATCAGAGACCCGATTCAATCATTTTATATTTTGGTTAATAAATGAATTCATCGAAATTCTATCACATTTGTTCAATTTACATCGCTCCTATTTCAGATAGCGTACTGGGCTAAGCGGCATCTCAAAGCGCATGAAATGGCGAGTAAAATGCACTATTAAACTTCTAGGATAAGGCAAACAGAGACCCGATTAGATCATTTTATATTACGGTTAATATAAGAATTCAGCGTAATTCTGTGACATTTGTTCAACTTACGTAGCTCCTATTTCAGATAGCGTGCTGGGCTAGGCGGCAACTTAAAGCGCGTGGAATGGCGAGCAAAATGCACTGTTAAACTTCTATGATAGGGCATCAGAGACCCGATTAGATCATTTTATATTTTGGTTAATATAAGAATTCAACGAAATTCCATCACATTTGTTCAATTTACGTCGCTCCTATTTCAGATAGCATATTGGGCTAAGCGGCATCTCAAAGCGCATGAAATGGCGAGTGAAATGCACTATTAAAATTCTATGATAGGGCAATCAGAGACCCGATTAGATCATTTTATATTATGGTTAATTTAAGAATTCTGCAAAATTCTATCACATTTGTTCAATTTACGTCGCTCCTATTTCAGATAGCGTACTGGGCTAGGCGGCATCTTAAAGCGCATGAAATGACGAGTGAAATGCACTATTAAACTTCTATGATAGGGCAATCAGAGACCCGTTTAGATCATTTTATATTTTGTTTAATATAAGATTTCAGGGAAATTTTATCACATTTGTTCAATTCACGTCGCTCCTATTTCAGATAGCGTACAGGGCTAGGCGGCATCTTAAAGCGCGTGGAATGTCAAGTAAACTGCACTATTAAATTTCTATGATAGGACAATCAGAGACCCGATTAGATCATTTTATATTTTGGTTAACATAAGAATTCAGCGAAATTTTGTCACATTTGTTCAATTTACGTCACTCCTATTACAGATAGCTTATTGGGCTTAGCGGCATCACAAAGCGCATGAAATGACGAGTGAAATGCACTATTAAACTTCTATGATAGGGCAATCAGAGACCCGATTAGATCATTTTATATTTTGTTTAATATAAGATTTCAGGGAAATTCTATCACATTTGTTCAACTTACGTCGCTGCTATTTCAGATAGCGTACTGGGCTAGGCGGCATCTTAAAGCGCGTGGAATGGCAAGTAAAATGCACTATTAAACTTCTATGATAGGGCAATCAGAGACCCGATTAGTTCATTTTATATTTTGGTTAATATAAGAATTCAGAGAAATTCTATCACATTTGTTCAATTTATTTCGCTCCTATTTCTGATAGCGTATTGGGCTAAGCGGCATCTCAAAGCGCATGAAATGGCGAATAAAATGCACTATTAAACTTCTAGGGTAGGGCAAACTGAGACCCGATTAGATCATTTTATATTATGGTTAACTTAAGAATTCAGCGAAATTCTATCACATTTGTTCAATTTACGTCGCTCATGTTGCAGATAGCGTATTGGGCAAAGCGGCATCTCAAAGCGCATGCAATGGCGAATAAAATGCACTATTAAACTTCTAGGCTAGGGCGAACAGAGAACTGATTAGATCATTTTATATTATGGTTAATTCAATAATTCATCGAAATTCTATCACATTTGTTCAATTTACGTCGCTCCTATTTCAGATAGCTTATTGGGCTAAGCGGCATCGCAAAGCGCATGAAATGACGAGTGAAATGCACTATTAAACTTCTAGGGTAGGGCAAACAGAGACCCGATTAGGTCATTTTACATTAAGGTTAATATAAGAATTCAGGGAAATTCTATCACATTTGCTCAACATACGTCGCTCCTATTTCAGATAGCGTACTGGGCTAGGCGGCATCTTAAAGCGCGTGGAATAGCGAGTACAATGCACTATTAAACTTCTATGATAGGGCAATCAGAGACCCGATTAGATCATTTTATATTTTGGTTAATATAAGAATTCAGCGAAATTCTATCACATTTGTTCAATGTACGGCGCTCCTATTTCAGATAGCTTATTGGGCTAAGCGGCATCGCAAAGCGCATGATATGGCGAGTGAAATGCACTATTAAACTTCTAGGGTAGGGCAAACAGAGACCCGATTAGATCATTTTATATTTTGGTTAATATAAGAATTCAGCGAAATTCTATCACATTTGTTCAATTTACGTCGCTCCTATGTCAGATAGCGTCTTGGGCTAAGCGGCATCTCAAAGCGCATGAAATGGCGAATGAAATGCACTATTAATCTTCTAGGGTAGGGCAATCAGAGACCCCATTAGATCATTTTATATTATGGTTAATTTAAGAATTCAGCGAAATTCTATCACATTTGTTCAATTTACGTCGCTCCTATGTCAGATAGCGTATTGGGCTATGCGGCATCTCGAAGCGCATGAAATGACGAGTAAAATGCACTGTTAAACTTCTAGGGTAGGGCAAACAGAGACCCGATTAGATCATTTTATATTACGGTTAATATAAGAATTCAGCGAAATTCTATCACATTTGTTCAATTTACGTCGCTCCTATTTCAGATAGCGTACTGGGCTAGGCGGCATCTTAAAGCGCGTGGAGTGGCGAGTAAACTGCACTATTAAACTTCTATGATAGGGCAATCAGAGACCCGATTAGATCATTTTATATTTTGGTGAATATAAGAATTCAGCGAAATTCTATCACATTTGTTCAATTTACGTCGCTCCTATTTCAGATAGCATATTGGGCTAAGCGGCATCGCAAAGCGCATGAAATGACGAGTGAAATGCACTATTAAACTTCTTGGGTAGGGCGAACAGAGAGCCGATTACATCATTTTATATTATGGTTAATTTAAGAATTCGGCAAAATTCTATCACGTTTGTTCAATTTACGTCGCTCCTATTTCAGATAGCGTACTGGGCTAAGCGGCATCTCAAAGCGCAAGAAATGGCGAGTAAAATGCACTATTAAACTTCTAGGGTAGGGCAAACAGAGACCCGATTAGATCATTTTATATTACGGTTAATATAAGAATTCAGCGTAATTCTGTCACATTTGGTCAACTTACGTAGCTCCTATTTCAGATAGCGTACTGGGCTAGGCGGCATCTTAAAACGCGAAGAATGGCGAGTAAAATGCAGTACTAAACTTCTATGATACGGCAATCAGAGAGCCGATTAGATCATTTTATATTTTGGTTAATATAAGAATTCAGCGAAATTCTATCACAATTGTTCTATTTACGTCGCTCCTATTGCAGATAGCGTATTGGGCTAAGCGGCATCTCAAAGCGCATGAAATGGAGAGTGAAATGCACTATTAAACTTCTAGGGTAGGGCGAACAGAGACCCGATTAGATCATTTTACATTAAGGTTAATACAAGAATTCAGCGAGATTCTCTCACATTTGTTAAATTTACGTCGCTGATATTTCAGATAGCGTATTGGGCTAAGCGGCATCTCAAAGCGCAAGAAATGGCGAGTAAAATGTACTATTAAACTTCTAGGGTAGGGCAAACAGAGACCCGATTAGATCATTTTATATTATGGTTAACTTAAGAATTCAGCGAAATTCTATCACATTTGTTCAATTTACGTCGCTCATGTTGCAGATAGCGTATTGGGCAAAGCGGCATCTCAAAGCGCATGCAATGGCGAATAAAATGCACTATTAAACTTCTAGGCTAGGGCGAACAGAGACCTGATTAGATCATTTTATATTATGGTTAATTCAATAATTCATCGAAATTCTATCACATTTGTTCAATTTACATCGCTCCTATTTCAGATAGCGTACTGGGCTAAGCGGCATCTCAAAGCGCATGAAATGACGAGTGAAATGCACTATTAATCTTCTTGGGTAGAGCGAATAGAGACCCGATTAGAACATTTTACATTAAGGTTAATATAAGAATTCAGCGTAATTCCATCACATTTGTTCAACTTACGTCGCTCCTATTTCAGATAGCGTACCGGGCTAGGCGGCATCTCAAAGCGCACGAAATGGCGAGTAAAATGCACTATTAAACTTCTGGGGTAGGGCAAACAGAGACCCGATTAGATCAATTTATATTATGGTTAATTTAAGAATTCAGCAAAATTCTATCACATTTTTTCAATTTACGTCGCTCCTATTTCAGATAGCGTATTGGGCTAAGCGGCATCTCAAAGCGCATGAAATGGCGAGTAAAATGCACTATTAAACTTCTAGGATAAGGCAAACAGAGACCCGATTAGAACATTTTATATTACGGTTAATATAAGAATTCAGCGAAATTCTATCACATTTGTTCAATTTACGTCGCTCCTATTTCAGATAGCGTACTGGGCTAGGCGGCATCTTAAAGCGCGTGGAATGGCGAGTAAAATGCACTTTTAAACTTCTATGATAGGGCAATCAGAGACCCGACTAAATCATTTTATATTTTGGTTAATATAAGAATTCAGCGAAATTCTATCACATTTGTTCAATTTACGTCGCTCCTATTTCAGATAGCTTATTGGGCTAAGCGGCATCGCATAGCGCATGAAATGACGAGTGAAATGCACTATTAAACTTCTAGGGTAGGGCAAACAGAGACCCGATTAGATCATTTTACATTAAGGTTAATATAAGAATTCAGGGAAATTCTATCACATTTGTTCAACATACGTCGCTCCTATTTCAGATAGCGTACTGGGCTAGGCGGCATCTTAAAGCGCGTGGAATAGCGAGTACATTGCACTATTAAACTTCTATGATAGGGCAATCAGAGACCCGATTAGATCATTTTATATTTTGGTTAATATAAGAATTCAGCGAAATTCTATCACATTTGTTCAATGTACGGCGCTCCTATTTCAGATAGCTTATTGGGCTAAGCGGCATCGCAAAGCGCATGATATGACGAGTGAAATGCACTATTAAACTTCTAGGGTAGGGCAAACAGAGACCCGATTAGATCATTTTATATTTTGGTTAATATAAGAATTCAGCGAAATTCTATCACATTTGTTCAATTTACGTCGCTCCTATCTCAGATAGCGTCTTGGGCTAAGCGGCATCTCAAAGCGAATGAAATGGCGAATGAAATGCACTATTAATCTTCTAGGGTAGGGCAATCAGAGACCCCATTAGATCATTTTATATTATGGTTAATTTAAGAATTCAGCGAAATTCTATCACATTTGTTCAATTTACGTCTCTCCTATGTCAGATAGCGTATTGGGCTATGCGGCATCTCGAAGCGCATGAAATGACGAGTAAAATGCACTGTTAAACTTCTAGGGTAGGGCAAACAGAGACCCGATTAGATCATTTTATATTACGGTTAATATAAGAATTCAGCGAAATTCTATCACATTTGTTCAATTTACGGCGCTCCTATTTCAGATAGCTTATTGGGCTAGGCGGCATCTTAAAGCGCGTGGAATGGCGAGTAAAATGCACTTTTAAACCTCTATGATAGGGCAATCATAGACCCGATTAGATCATTTTATATTTTGGTTAATATAAGAATTCAGCGAGATCCTCTCACATTTGTTCAATTTACGTCGCTGATATTTCAGATAGCGTATTGGGCTAAGCGGCATCTCAAAGCGCAAGAAATGGCGAGTAAAATGAACTATTAAACTTCTAGGGTAGGGCAATCAGAGACCCGATTCGATCATTTTACATTATGATTAATTTAAGAATTCAGCAAAATTCTATCACATTTGTTCAATTTACGTCGCTCCTATTTCAGATAGCGTACTGGGCTAAGCGGCATCTCAAAGCGCAAGAAATGGCGAGTAGAATGCACTATTAAACTTCTAGGGTAGGGCAAACGGAGACCCGATTAGATCATTTCATATTACGGTTAATATAAGAATTCAGCGTAATTCTGTCACATTTGTTCAACTTACGTAGCTCCTATTTCAGATAGCGTACTGGGCTAGGCGGCAACTTAAAGCGCGTGGAATGGCGAGTAAAATGCACTATTAAACTTCTATGATAGGGCAATCAGAGACCCGATTAGATCATTTTATATTTTGGTTAATATAAGAATTCAGCGAAATTCTATCACATTTGTTCAATTTACGGCGCTCCTATTTCAGATAGCTTATTGGGCTAAGCGGCATCGCAAAGCGCATGATATGACGAGTGAAATGCACTATTAAACTTCTAGGGTAGGGCAAACAGAGACCCGATTAGATCATTTTATATTTTGGTTAATATAAGAATTCAGCGAAATTCTATCACATTTGTTCAATTTACGTCGCTCCTATGTCAGATAGCGTCTTGGGCTAAGCGGCATCTCAAAGCGCATGAAATGGCGAGTGAAATGCACTATTAATCTTCTAGGGTAGGGCAATCAGAGACCCCATTAGATCATTTTATATTATGGTTAATTTAAGAATTCAGCGAAATTCTATCACATTTGTTGAATTTACGTCGCTCCTATGTCAGATAGCGTATTGGGCTAAGCGGCATCTCAAAGCGCATGAAATGGCGAGTGAAATGCACTATTAATCTTCTAGGGTAGGGCAAACAGAGACCCGATTAGATCATTTTATATTATGGTTAATTTAAGAATTCAGCGAAATTCTATCACATTTGTTCAATTTACGTAGCTCCTATTGCTGATAGCGTATTGGGCTAAGCGGCATCTTAAAGCGCGTGGAATGGCGAGTAAAATTCACTATTAAACTTCTATGATAGGGCAATCACAGACCCGATTAGATCATTTTATATTTTGGTTATATAAGAATTCAGCGAAATTCTATCACATTTGATCAATTTACGTCGCTCCTATTTCAGATAGCTTATTGGGCTAAGCGGCATCTCAAAGCGCATGAAATGACGAGTTAAATGCACTATTAAACTTCTAGGGTAGGGCGAACAGAGACCCGATTAGATCATTTTACATTGAGGTTAATATAAGAATTCAGCGATATTCTATCACATTTGTTCAATTTACGTCGCTCCTATTTCAGATAGCTTATTGAGCTAAGCGGCATCTCAAAGCGCATGAAATGACGTGTGAAATGCACTAGTAATCTTCTAGGGTAGGGCGAACAGAGACCCGATTAGATGATTTTACATTAAGGTTAATATAAGAATTCAGCGAGATTCTCTCACATTTGTTCAATTTACGTCGCTGATATTTCAGATAGCGTACTGGGCTAGGCGGCAACTTAAAGCGCGTGGAATGGCGAGTAAAATGCACTATTAAACTTCTATGATAGGGCAATCAGAGACCCGATTAGATCATTTTATATTTGGTTAATATAAGAATTCAGCGAAATTCTATCACATTTGTTCAATTTACGTCGCTCCTATGTCAGATAGCGTATCGGGCTAAGCGGCATCTCAAAGCGCATGAAATGGCGAGTGGAATGCACTATTAATCTTCTAGGGTAGGGCAATCACAGACCCCATTAGATCATTTTATATTATGGTTAATTTAAGAATTCAGCGAAATTATATCACATTTGTTCAATTTACGTCGCTCCTATTTCAGATAGCGTATTGTGCTAAGCGGCATCTCAAAGCGCATGAAGTGGCGAGTAAAATGCACTATTAAACTTCTAGGGTAAGGCAAACAGAGACCCGATTAGATCATTTTATATTACGGTTAATATAAGAATTCAGAGTAATTCTATCACATTTGTTCAATTTACGTCGCCCCTATTTCAGATAGCGTATTGGGCTAAGCGGCATCTCAAAGCGCATGAAATGGCGAGTCAAATGCACTACTAAACTTCTATGATAGGGAAATCAGAGACCCGATTAGATCATTTTATATTTTGGTTATATAAGAATTCAGCGAAATTCTATCACATTTGTTCAATTTACGTCGCTCCTATGTCAGATAGCGTATTGGGCTAAGCGGCATCTCAAAGCGCATGAAATGGCGAGTGAAATGCACTATTAATCTTCTAGGGTAGGGCAATCAGAGACCCCATTAGATCATTTTATATTATGGTTAATTTAAGAATTCAGCGAAATTCTATCACATTTGTTGAATTTACGTCGCTCCTATGTCAGATAGCGTATTGGGCTAAGCGGCATCTCAAAGCGCATGAAATGGCGAGTGAAATGCACTATTAATCTTCTAGGGTAGGGCAAACAGAGACCCGATTAGATCATTTTATATTATGGTTAATTTAAGAATTCAGCGAAATTCTATCACATTCGTTCAATTTACGTCGCTCCTATTGCTGATAGCGTATTGGGCTAAGCGGCATCTTAAAGCGCGTGGAATGGCGAGTAAAATTCACTATTAAACTTCTATGATAGGGCAATCACAGACCCGATTAGATCATTTTATATTTTGGTTATATAAGAATTCAGCGAAATTCTATCACATTTGATCAATTTACGTCGCTCCTATTTCAGATAGCTTATTGGGCTAAGCGGCATCTCAAAGCGCATGAAATGACGAGTTAAATGCACTATTAAACTTCTAGGGTAGGGCGAACAGAGACCCGATTAGATCATTTTACATTGAGGTTAATATAAGAATTCAGCGATATTCTATCACATTTGTTCAATTTACGTCGCTCCTATTTCAGATAGCTTATTGAGCTAAGCGGCATCTCAAAGCGCATGAAATGACGTGTGAAATGCACTAGTAATCTTCTAGGGTAGGGCGAACAGAGACCCGATTAGATCATTTTACATTAAGGTTAATATAAGAATTCAGCGAGATTCTCTCACATTTGTTCAATTTACGTCGCTGATATATCAGATAGCGTACTGGGCTAGGCGGCAACTTAAAGCGCGTGGAATGGCGAGTAAAATGCACTATTAAACTTCTATGATAGGGCAATCAGAGACCCGATTAGATCATTTTATATTTTGGTTAATATAAGAATTCAGCGAAATTCTATCACATTTGTTCAATTTGCGTCGCTCCTATTTCAGATAGCTTATTGGGCTAAGCGGCATCGCAAAGCGCATGAAATGACGAGTGAAATGCACTATTAAACTTCTAGGGTAGGGCAAACAGAGACCCGATTAGATCATTTTATATTATGGTTAATTTAAGAATTCAGCAAAATTCTATCACATTTGTTCAATTTACGTCGCTCCTATTTCAGATAGCGTACTGGGCTAAGCGGCATCTCAAAGCGCAAGAAATGGCGAGTAAAATGCACTATTAAACTTCTAGGGTACGGCAAACAGAGACCCGATTAGATCATTTTATATTACGGTTAATATAAGAATTCAGCGTAATTCTGTCACATTTGTTCAACTTACGTAGCTCCTATTTCACATAGCGTACTGGGCTAGGCGGCAACTTAAAGCGCGTGGAATAGCGAGTAAAATGCACTATTAAACTTCTATGATAGGGCAATCAGAGACCCGATTAGATCATTTTATATTTTGGTTAATATAAGAATTCAGCGAAATTCTATCACATTGGTTCAATTTACGTCGCTCCTATGTCAGATAGCGAATTGGGCTAAGCGGCATCTCAAAGCGCATGAAATGGCGAGTGAAATGCACTATTAATCTTCTAGGGTAGGGAAATCAGAGACCCCATTAGATCATTTTATATTATGGTTAATTTAAGAATTCAGCGAAATTCTATCACATTTGTTCAATTTACGTCGCTCCTATGTCAGATAGCGTATTGGGCTATGCGCCATCTCAAAGCGCATGAAATGACGAGTAAAATGCACTGTTAAACTTCTAGGGTAGGGCAAACAGAGACCCGATTAGATCATTTTATATTACGGTTAATATAAGAATTCAGCGTAATTCTATCACATTTGTTCAACTTACGTCGCTCCTATTTCAGATAGCGTACTGGGCAAGTCGGTATCTCAAAGCGCGTGGAAGGGCGAGTAAAATGCACTACTAAACTTCTATGATAGGGCAATCAGAGACCCGATTAGATCATTTTATATTTTGGTTAATATAAGAATTCAGCGAAATTCTCTCACATTTGTTCAATTTACGTCGCTGATATTTCAGATAGCGTATTGGGCTAAGCGGCAACTCAAAGCGCGAGAAATGGCGAGTAAAATGCACTATTAAACTTCTAGGGTAGGGCAAACAGAGACCCGATTAGATCATTTTATATTTTGGTTAATATAAGAATTCAGCGAAATTCTATCACATTTGTTCAATTTACGTCGCTCCTATTTCAGATAGCGTATTGGGCTAAGCGGCATCTCAAAGCGCATGAAATGACGAATAAAATGCACAATTAAGCTTCTACGCTAGGGCGAACAGAGACCCGATTAGATCATTTTACGTTATGGTTAATAAAAGAATTCAGCGAAATTCTATCACATTTGTTCAATTTGCGTCGCTCCTATTTCAGATAGCTTATTGGGCT
>CAKAJE020000049.1:0-74558 GCA_916610135.2 Macropis europaea | reverse complement strand
TCTAGGGTAGGGCGAACACAGACCCGATTAGAACATTTTACATTAAGGTTAATATAAGAATTCAGCGAAATTCTCTCACATTTGTTCAATTTACATCGCTCCTATTTCAGATAGCTTATTGGGCTAAGCGGCATCTCAAAGCGCACGAAAGGGCCAGTAAAATGCACTGTTAAACTTCTAGGGTAGGGTAATCAGAGACCCGATTAGATCATTTTATATTATGGTTAATATAAGAATTCAGCGAAATTCTATCACATTTGTTCAATTTACGTCGCTGCTATTTCAGATAGCTTATTGTGCTAAGCGGCATCTCAAAGCGCATGAAATGACGAGTGAAATGCACTATTAAACTTCTAGGGTAGGGCGAACAAAGACCCGATTAGATCATTTTACATTAAGGTTAAAATAAGAATTCAGCGAAATTCTATCACATTTGTTCAATTTTCGTCGCTCCTATTTCAGATAGCTATTTGGCTAAGCGGCATCTCAATGCGCATGAAATGACGAGAGAAATGCACTATTAAACTTCTTGGGTAGGGCGTACAGAGACCCGAATACATCATTTTATATTATGGTTAATTTAAGAATTCAGCAAAATTCTATCACATTTGTTCAATTTACATCGCTGCTAATTCAGATAGCGTATTGGGCTAAGCGGCATCTCAAAGCGCATGAAATGGCGAGTGAAATGCACTATTAGACTTCTTGGGTAGGGCGAACAAAGACCCGATTAGATGATTTTACATTAAGGTTAAAATAAGAATTCAGCGAAATTCTATCACATTTGTTCAATTTACGTCGCTCCTATTTCAGATAGCATATTGTGCTAAGCGGCATCTCAAAGCGCATGAAATGACGAGTGAAATGCACTATTAAACGTCTAGGGTAGGGCGAACAAAGACCCGATTAGATCATTTTACATTAAGGTTAAAATAAGAATTCAGCGAAATTCTATCACATTTGTTCAATTTACGTCGCTCCTACTTCAGATAGCGTACTGGGCTACGCGGCATCTTAAAGCGCGTGGAAGGGCGAGTAAAAAGCAACAACTAAACTTCTATGATAAGGCAATCAGAGTTCCGATTAGATCATTTTATATTTTGTTTACTATAACATTTCAGGGAAATTCTATCACATTGGTTCAATTTACGTCGCTCCTATTTCAGATAGCGTATTGGGCTAAGCGGCATCTCAAAGCGCATGAAATGACGAGAGAAATGCACTATTAAACTTCTTGGGTAGGGCGAACAAAGACCCGATTACATCATTTTATATTATGGTTAATTTAAGAATTCAGCGAAATTCTATCACATTTGTTCAATTTACGTCGCTCCTATTTCAGATTGCGCATTGGGCTAAGCTGCATCTCAAAGCGCAAGAAATGGCGAGTAAAATGCACTGTTAAACATGTAGGGTAGGTCAAACAGAGACCCGATTAGATCATTTCATATTATGGTTAATTTAAGAATTCAGCGTAATTCTATCACATTTGTTCAACTTACGTCGCTCCTATTTCAGATAGCGTACTGGGCTAGGCGGCATCTTAAAGCGCGTGGAATGGCGAGTAAAATGCACTATTAAACTTCTAGGGAAGGGCAAACAGAGACCCCATTAAATCATTTTATATTATGGTTAATTTAAGAATTCAGCGAAAATCTATCACATTTGTTCAATTTACGTCGCTCCTATTTCAGATAGCGTATTGGGCTAAGCGGCATCTCAAAGCGCATGAAATGGCGAGTAAAATGCACTGTTAAACATGTAGGGCAGGTCAAACAGAGACCCGATTAGATCATTTCATATTATGGTTAATTTAAGAATTCAGCAAAATTCTATCACATTTGTTCAATTTACGTCGTTCCTATTTCAGATAGCATACTGGGCTAGGCGGCATCTTAAAGCGCGCGGAATGGCGAGTAAAATGCACTATTAAACTTCTATGATAGGGCGATCAGAGACCCGATTAGATCATTTTATATTTTCGTTAATATAAGAATTCAGTGAAATTCTATCACATTTGTTCAATTTACGTCGCTCCTATTTCAGATAGCGTATTGGGCAAAGCGGCATCTCAAAGCGCATGAAATGACGAGTACAATGCACCATTGAGGTTCTAGGGTAGGGCAAACAGAGACCCGATTAGATCATTTTACATTAAGGTTAATGTAAGAATTCAGGGAAATTCTATCACATTTGTTCAACTTACGTCGCTCCTATTTCAGATAGCGTATTGGGCTAGACGGCATCTTAAAGCGCGTCGAATGGCGAGTAAAATGCACTGTTAAACTTCTAGGGTAAGGCAAACAGAGACCCGATTAGATCATTTTATATTACGGTTAATATAAGAATTCAGCGTAATTCTATCACATTTCTTCAACTTACGTCGCTCCTATTTCAGATAGCGTATTGGGCTAAGCGGCATCTCAAAGCGCATGAAATGGCGAGTAAAATGCACTGTTAAACTTCTAGGGTAGAGCAAACAGAGACCCGATTAGATCATTTTATATTATGGTTAATTTAAGAATTCAGCAAAATTCTATCACATTTGTTCAATTTACGTCATTCCTATTTGAGATAGCGTACTGGGCTAGGCGGCATCTCAAAGCGCATGAAATTACGAGTGAAATGCACTATTAAACTTCGATGATAGGGCAAACAGAGACCCGATTAGATCATTTTATATTTTGGTTAATACAAGAATTCAGCGAAATTCTATCACATTTGTTCAATTTACGTCGCTCCTATTTCAGATAGCTTATTGGGCTAAGCGGAATCTCAAAGCGCATGAAATCATGAGTGAAATGCACTATTAAACTTCTAGGGCAGGGCGAACAGAGACCCAATTAGATCATTTTACATTAAGGTTAATATAAGAATTCAGTGAAATTCTATCACATTTGTTCAATTTACGTCGCTCCCATTTCAGATAGAGTACTGGGCTAAGCGGCATCTCAAAGCGCATGAAATGGCGAGTAAAATGCACTATTAAATTTCTTGGGTAGGGCAAACAGAGACCCGATTAGATCATTTTATATTATGGTTAATTTAAGAATTCAGCAAAATTCTATCACATCTGTTCAATTTACGTCGCTCCTATTTCAGATAGCGTACTGGGCTAGACGGCATCTTAAAGCGCGTGGAATGGCGAGTAAAATGCACTATTAAACTTCTATGATAGGGCAAACAGAGAGTCGATTAGATCATTTTACATTAATGTTAATATAAGTATTCAGGGAAATTCTATCACATTTGTTCAATTTACGTCGCTCCTATTTCAGGTAGCTTATTGGGCTAAGCGGCATCTCGAAGCGCATGAAATGGCGAGTAAAATGCACTGTTACATTTCCAGGGTAGTGCAAACAGAGACCCGATTAGATCATTTTATATTATGGTTAATTTAAGAATTCAGCAAAATTCTATCACATTTGTTCAATTTACGTCGTTCCTATTTCAGATAGCGTAATGGGCTAGGCGGCATCTTAAAGCGCGTGGAATGGCGAGTGAAATGCACTATTAAACTTCTATGATAGGGCAATCAGAGACCCGATTAGATCAGTTTATATTTTGGTTAATACAAGAATTCAGCGAAATTCTATCACATTTGTACAATTTACGTCGCTCCTATTTCAGATAGCTTATTGGGCTAAGCGTCATCTCAAAGCGCATGAAATCATGAGTGAAATGCACTTTTAAACTTCTAGGGCAGGGCGAACAGAGACCAGATTAGATCATTTTACATTAAGGTTAATATAAGAATTCAGGGAAATTCTATCACATTTGTTCAATTTACGTCGCTCCTATTTCAGGTAGCTTATTGGGCTAAGCGGCATCTCAAAGCGCCTGAAATGACGAGTGAAATTCACTATTAAACTTCTATGATAGGGCAAACTGAGCCCCGATTAGGTCATTTTATATTAAGGTTAATATAAGAATTCAGAGAAATTCTGTCACATTTGTTCAATTTACGTCGCTCCTATTTCAGATAGCGTACTGGGCTAGGCGGCATCTTAAAGCGCGTGGAATGGCGAGTAAAATGCACTATTAAACTTCTAGGGTAGGGCAAACAGAGACCCGATTAGATCATGTTATATTATGGTTAATTTAAGAATTCAGCAAAATTCTATCACATTTGTTCAATTTACGTCGCTCCTATTTCAGATAGCGTATTGGGCTAAGCGGCATGTCAAAGCGCATGAAATTGCGAGTAAAATGCACTATTAAACTTCTATGATACGGCAATCAGAGACCCGATTAGATCATTTTATATTTTGGTTAATATAAGAATTCAGCGAAATTCTATCACACTTGTTCAATTTACATCGCTCCTATTTCAGATAGCGTAATGGGCTAAGCGGCATCTCAAAGCGCATGAAATGACGAGTGAAATGCACTATTAGACTTCTATGGTAGGGCGAACAGAGACCCGATTAGATCATTTTACATTAAGGTTAATATAAGAATTTAGGGAAATTCTATCACATATGTTCAATTTACGTCGCTCCCATTTCAGATAGCGTATTCGGCTAAGCGGCATCTCAAAGCGCATGATGTGGCGAGTAAAATGCACTATCAAATTTCTTGGGTAGGGCAAACAGAGACCCGATTAGATCATTTTATATTATGGTTAATTTAAGAATTCAGCAAAATTCTATCACATTTGTTCAATTTACGTCGCTCCTATTTCAGATAGCGTACCGGGCTATGCGGCATCTTAAAGCGCGTGGAATGGCGAGTGAAATCCACTATTAAACTTCTATGATAGGGCAAACAGAGAGCCGACTAGATCATTTTACATTAATGTTAATATAAGTATTCAGGGAAATTCTATCACATTTGTTCAATTTACGTCGCTCCTATTTCAGATAGCGTATTGGGCTAAACGGCATCTCAAAGCGCATGAAATGGCGAGTAAAATGCACTGTCAAACTTCTAGGGTAGGGCAAACAGAGACCCGATTAGATGATTTTATATTATGGTTAATTTAAGAATTCAGCAAAATTCTATCACATTTGTTCAATTTACGTCGTTCCTATTTCAGATAGCGTAATGCGCTAGGGGGCATCTTAAAGCGCGTAGACTGGCGATTGAAATGCACTATTAAACTTCTATGATAGGGCGATCAGAGACCCAATTAGATCATTTTATATTTTGGTTAATACAAGAATTCAGCGAAATTCTATCACATTTGTACAATTTACGTCGCTCCTATTTCAGATAGCTTATTGGGCTAAGCGTCATCTCAAAGCGCATGAAATCATGAGTGAAATGCACTTTTAAACTTCTAGGGCAGGGCGATCAGAGACCAGATTAGATCATTTTATATTATGGTTAATTTAAGAATTCAGCAAAATTCCATCACATTTGTTCAATTTACGTCCTTCCTATTTCAGATAGCGTACCGGGCTATGCGGCATCTTAAAGCGCGTGGAATGGTGAGTGAAATCCACTATTAGACTTCTATGGTAGGGCGAACAGAGACCCGATTAGATCATTTTACATTAAGGTTAATATAAGATTTCAGGGAAATTCTATCACATTTGTTCAATTTACGTCGCTCCTATTTCAGATAGCGTATTGGGCTAAGCGGCATCGCAAAGCGCATGAAATGGCGAGTAAAATGCACTGTTAAACTTCTAGGGTAGGGCAAACAGAGAGCCGATTAGATCATTTTACATTTTGGTTGATACAAGAATTCAGCGTAATTCTATCACATTTGTTCAACTTACGTCGCTCCTATTTCAGATAGCGTACTCAGCTAGGCGGCATCTCAAAGCGCGTGGAAGGGCGAGTAAAATGCACTACTAAACTTCTATGATAGGGCAATCAGAGTCCCGATTAGATCATGTTATATTTAGTTTACTATAAGATTTCAGGGAAATTCTATCACATTTGTTCAATTTACGTCGCTGCTATTTCAGATAGCGTATTGGGCTAAGCGGCATCTCAAAGCGCATGAAATGACGAGTGAAATGCACTATTAATCTTCTAGGGTAGGGCGAACAGAGACCCGATTAGAACATTTTACATTAAGGTTAATATAAGAATTCAGCGAAATTCTCTCACATTTGTTCAATTTACGTCGCTGATATTTCAGATAGCGTATTGGGCTAAGCGGCATCTCAAAGCGCAAGCAATGGTGAGTAAAATGCACTATTAAACTTCTAGGGTAGGGCAAACATAGACCTGATTAGATCAATTTATATTATGGTTAATTTAAGAATTCAGCGAAATTCTATCACATTTTTTCAATTTACGTCGCTCCTATTTCAGATAGCGTATTGGGCTAAGCGGCATCTCAAAGCGCATGATATGACGAGTGAAACTCACTATTAATCTTCTAGGGTAGGGCGAACAGAGACCCGATTAGAACATTTTACATTATGGTTAATATAAGAATTCAGCGAAATTCTCTCACATTTGTTCAATTTACGTCGCTGATATTTCAGATAGCGTGTTGGGCTAAGCGGCATCTCAAAGCGCAAGAAATGGTGAGTAAAATGCACTATTAAACTTCTAGGGTAGGGCAAACAGAGACCCGTTAAGATCATTTTATATTATGGTTAACTCAAGAATTCAGCGAAACTTTATCACATTTGTTCAATTTACGTCGCTCCTATTTCATATAGCGTATTGGGCGAAGCGGCATCTCAATGCGCATGAAATGGCGAGTAAAATGCACTATTAAACTTCTAGGATAAGGCAAACAGAGACCCGATTAGATCATTTTATATTACGGTTAATATAAGAATTCAGCGTAATTCAATCACATTTGTTCAATTTACGTCGCTCCTATTTCAGATAGCGTATTGGGCTAAGCGGCATCTCAAAGCGCATGAAATGGCGAGTAAAATGCACTATTAAACTTCTAGGGTAGGGCGAACAGAGACCCGATTAGATCATTTTACATTAAGGTTAATATAAGTATTCAGGGAAATTCTATCACAGTTGTTCAATTTACGTCGCTCCTATTTCAGATAGCGTATTGGACTAAGCGGCATCTCAAAGCGCATGAAATGACGAGTGAAATGCACTCTTAAACTTCTAGGGTAGGGCAAACAGAGACCCGATTAGATCATTTTATATTATGGTTAATTTAAGAATTCAGCAAAATTCTATCACATTTGTTCAATTTACGTCGCTCCTATTTCAGATAGCGTACTGGGCGAGGCGGCATCTTAAAGCGCGTGGAATGGCGAGTTAACTGCACTATTAAGCTTCTATGATAGGGCAATCAGAGACCCGATTAGATCATTTTCTATTACGGTTAATATAAGAATTCAGCGTAATTCTGTCACATTTGTTCAACTTACGTAGCTCCTATTTCAGATAGCGTACTGGGCTAGGCGGCAACATAAAGCGCGTGGAATGGCGAGTAAAGTGCACTATTAAACTTCTATGATAGGGCAATCAGAGACCCGATTAGATCATTTTACATTTTCGTTAATATAAGTATTCAGGGAAATTCTATCACATTTGTTCAATTTACGTGGCTCCTATTTCAGATAGCTTATTGGGCTCAGCGGCATCTCAAAGATCATGAAATATCGAGTGAAATGCACTATTAATCTTCTAGCGTAGGGCGAACACAGACCCGATTAATTCATTTTACATTAAGGTTAATATAAGAATTCAGCGAAATTCTATCACATTTGTTCAATTTACGTCGCTCCTATTTCAGATAGCGTATTGGGCTAAGGGGCATCTCAAAGCGCATGATATGGCGAGTAAAATGCAATATTACACTTCTAGGGTAGGGCAAACAGGGACCTGATTAGATCATTTTATATTATGGTTAATTTAAGAATTCAGCGAAATTCTATCACATTTGTTCAATTTACATCGCTCCTATTTGAGATAGTGTATTGGGCAAAGCGGCATCACAATGCACATGAAATGGCGAATAAAATGCACTGTTAAACTTCTAGGATAAGGCAAACGGAGACCCGATTAGACCATTTTATATTACGGTTAATATAAGAATTCAGCAAAATTCTATCACATTTGTTCAACTTACGTCGCTCCTATTTCAGATAGCGTACTGAGCTAGGCGTCAACTTAAAGCGCGTGGAATGGCGAGTAAAATGCACTATTAAACTTCTATGATAGGGCAATCAGATACCCGATTAGATCATTTTATATGTTGGTTAATATAAGAATTCAGCGAAATTCTATCACATTTGTTCAATTTACGTCGCTCCTATTTCAGATAGCGTATTGGGCTAAGAGGCATCTCAAAGCGCATGAAATGGCGAGTAAAATGCACTATTAAACTTCTAGGGTAGGGCAATCAGAGACCCGATTAGATCATTTTATATTATGGTTAATATAAGAATTCATCGAAATTCTATCACATTTGTTCAATTTACGTCGCTCCTACTTCAGATAGCTTATTGGGCTAAGCGGCATCTCAAAGCGCATGAAATGACGAGTGAAATGCACTATTAAACTTCTAGGGTAGGGCGAACAACGATCCGATTAGATCATTTTACATTAAGGTTAAAATAAGAATTCAGCGAAATTCTATCACATTTGTTCAATTTACGTCGCTCCTATTTCAGATAGCGTATTGGGCTAAGCGGTATCTCAAGGCGCAAGAAATGGCGAGTAAAATGCACTATTAAACTTCTAGGGTAGGGCAATCAGAGACCCGATTACATCATTTTATATTATGGTTAATATAAGAATTCAGCAAAATTCTATCACATTTGTTCAATTTACGTCGTTCCTATTTCAGATAGCATACTGGGCTAGGCGGCATCTTAAAGCGCGTGGAATGGCGAGTAAAATGCACTATTAAACTTCTAGGGTAGGGCAAACAAAGACCCGATTAGATCATTATTCATTAAGGTTAATATAAGAATTCAGGGACATTCTATCACATTTGTTCAACATACGTCGCTCCTATTTCAGATAGTGTACTGGGCTAGGCGGCATCTTAAAGCGCGTGGAAGGGCGAGTAAAATGCACTACTAAACTTCTGTGATAGGGCAATCAGAGTCCCGTTTAGATCATTTTATATTTTGTTTAATATAAGATGTCAGGGAAATTCTATCACATTTGTTCAATTTACGTCGCTCCTATTTCAGATAGCGTATTGGGCTAAGGGGCATCTCAAAGCGCATGAAATGGCGAGTAAAATGCACTATTAAACTTCTAGGGTAGGGCAATCAGAGACCCGATTAGATCATTTTATATTACGGTTAATATAAGAATTCAG
Organism: Macropis europaea; assembly: GCA_916610135.2. Lineage (NCBI taxonomy): Eukaryota > Metazoa > Arthropoda > Insecta > Hymenoptera > Melittidae > Macropis > Macropis europaea. The sequence continues at coordinate 65,341 of CAKAJE020000049.1, read as the reverse complement.
CGTAATTCTATCACATTTGTTCAACTTACGTCGCTCCTATTTCAGATAGCGTACTGGGCTAGGTGGCATCTTAAAGCGCCTGGAATGGCGAGTAAAATGCACTATTAAACTTTTATGATAGGGCCATCAGAGACCCGATTAGATCATTTTATATTTTGGTTAATATAAGAATTCATCGAAATTCTATCACATTTGTTCAATTTACGTCGCTCCTATTTCAGATAGCGTATTGGGCAAAGCGGCATCTCAAAGCGCATGAAATGACGAGTGAAATGCGCTATTTGACTTCTATGGTGGGGCGAACACAGACCCGATTAGATCATTTTACATTAAGGTCAATACAAGAATTCAGGGAAATTCTATCACATTTGTTCAATTTACGTCGCTCCTATTTCAGATAGCGTATTGGGCTAAGCGGCATCTTAAAGCGCGTGGAATGGTGAGCAAAATGCACTATTAAACTTCAATGATAGGGCAATCAGAGACCCGATTAGACCATTTTATATTTGGTTTAATATAAGATTTCAGGGAAATTCTATCACTTTTGTTCAATTTACGTCGCTCCTACTTCAGATAGCGTATTGGGCTACGCGGCATCTCAAAGCGCATGAAATGTCGAATAAAATGCACTATTAAACTTCTAGGCTAGGGTGAACAGAGACCCTATTAGATCATTTTATATTATGGTTAATTTAAGAATTCAGCGAAATTCTATCACGTTAGTTCAATTTACGTCGCTCCTATTTCAGATAGCGTACTGGGCTAGGCGGAATCTTAAAGCGCGTGGATTGGCGAGTAAAATGCACTATTAAACTTCTAGGGTAAGGCAAACAGAGACCCGATTAGCTCATTTTACATTAAGGTTAATATAAGAATTCAGCGAAATTCTATCACATTTGTTCAATTTACGTCGCTCCTATTTCAGATAGCGTATTGGGCTAAGGGGCATCTCAAAGCGCATGATATGGCGAGTAAAATGGAATATTACACTTCTAGGGTAGGGCAAACAGAGACCCGATTAGATCATTTTATATTATGGTTAATTTAAGAATTCAGCAAAACTCTATCACATTTGTTCAATTTACGTCGCTCCTATTTCAGATAGCGTATTGGACTAAGCGGCATCTTAAAGCGCGTGGAATGGCGATTGAAATGCATTATTAAGCTTCTCTGATAGGGCAATCAGAGACCCGATTAGATCATTTTATATTTTGCTTAATACAAGAATTCAGCGAAATTCTATCACATTTGTTCAATTTACGTCGCTCCTATTTCAGATAGCTTATTGGGCTACGCGGCATCTCAAAGCGCATGAAATCATGAGTGAAATGCACTATTAAACTTCTAGGGCAGGGCGAACAGAGACCCGATTAGATCATTTTACATTAAGGTTAATGTAAGAATTCAGGGAAATTCTATCACATTTGTTCAATTTACGTCGCTCCTATTTCAGATAGCTTATTGTGCTAAGCGGCATCTCAAAGCGCATGAAATGACGAGTGAAATGCACTATTAAACTTCTATGATAGCGCAAACAGAGCCCCGACTAGGTCATCTTATATTTTGGTTAATACAAGAATTCAGCGAAGTTCTATCACATTTGTTCCATTTACGTCGCTCCTATTTCAGATAGCGTGTTGGGCAAAGCGGCATCTCAAAGCGCATGAAATGACGAGTGAAATGCACTATTAGACTTCTATGGTGGGGCGAACAGAGACCCGATTATATCATTTTACATTAAGGTTAATATAAGAATTCAGAGAAATTCTACCACATTTGTTCAATTTACGTCGCTCCTATTTCAGATAGCGTATTGGGCTAAGCGGCATCTTAAAGCGCGTGGAATGGCGAGTAAAATGCACTATTAAACTTCTAGGGTAGGGCGAACAGAGTCCCAATTAGATCATTTTTCATTAAGATTAATATAAGAATTCAGCGAAATTCTATCACATTTGTTCAATTTACGTCGCTCATATTTCAGATAGCGTATTGGGATAAGCGGCATCTCAAAGCGGAAGAAATGCCGAGTAAAATGCACTAATAAACTTCTAGGGTAGGGCACACAGAGACCCGATTAGATCATTTTATATTATGGTTAATTTAAGAAGTCAGCGAAATTCTATCACATTTGTTCAATTTACGTCGCTCCTATTTCAGATAGCGTATTGCACTAAGCGGCACCTTAAAGTGCGTGGAATGGCGATTGAAATGCACTATTAAACTTCTCTGATAGGGATATCAGAAACCCGATTAGATCGTTTTATATTTTGGTTAATACAAGAATTCAGCGAAATTCTATCACATTTGTTCAATTTACGTCGTTGATATTTCAGATAGCGTATAGGGCTAAGCGGCATCTCAAAGCGCATGAAATCATGAGTGAAATGCACTATTAAACTTCTAGGGCGGGGCGAACAGAGACCCGATTAGATCATTTTACATTAAGGTTAATATAAGGATTCAGCGAAATTCAATCACATTTGTTCAATTTACGTCGTTGATATTTCAGATAGCGTATTGGGCTAAGCGGCTTCTCAAAGCGCAAGGAATGTCGAGTAAAATGCACTATTAAACTTCTATAATAGGGCAATCAGAGACCCGATTAGATCATTTTATATTTTGTTTAATACAAGAATTCAGCGAAATTCTATCACATTTGTTCAATTTACGTCGCTCCTATTTCAGATAGCGTATTGGGCAAAGCGGCATCTCAAAGCGCATGAAATGACGAGTGAAATGCACTATTAGACTTCTATGGTGGGGCGAACAGAGACCCGATTAGATCATTTTACATTAAGGTTAATATAAGAATTCAGAGAAATTCTACCACATTTGTTCAATTTACGTCGCTCCTATTTCAGATAGCGTATTGGGCTAAGCGGCATATCAAAGCGCATGAAGTGGCGAGTAAAATGCACTATTAAACTTCTAGGGTAAGGCAAACAGAGACCCGATTAGATAATTTTATATTACGGTTAATATAAGAATTCAGAGTAATTCTATCACATTTGTTCAACTTACGTCGCTCCTATTTCAGATAGCGTACTGGGCTACGCGGCATCATACAGCGCGTAGAATGGCGAGTAAAATGCACTACTAAACTTCTATGATAGGGCAATCAGAGACCCGATTAGATCATTTTATGTTACGGTTAATATAAGAATGCAGCGTAATTCTATCACATTTGTTCAATTTACGTCGCTCCTATTTCAGATAGCGTGTTGGGTTAAGCGGCATCTCAAAGCGCATGAAATGGCGAGTAAAACGCACTATTAAACTTCTAGGGTAAGGCAAACAGATACCCGATTAGATCGTTTTATATTACGGTTAATATAAGAATTCAGCGTAATTCTATCACATTTGTTCAACTTACGTCGCTCCTATTTCAGATAGCGTATTGGGCTAAGCGGCATCTCAAAGCGCATGAAATGGCGAGTAAAATGCACTATTAGACTTCTATGGTAGGGCGAACAGAGACCCGATTAGATCATTTTACATTAAGGTTAATATAAGAATTCAGGGAAATTCTATCACATTTGTTCAATTTACGTCGCTCCTATTTCAGATAGCGTATTGGGCTAAGCCGCATCTCAAAGCGCATGAAATGGCGAGTAAAATGCACTGTTAAACTTCTAGGGTAGGGCAAACAGAGACCCGATTAGATCATTTTATATTATGGTTAATTTAAGAATTCAGCAAAATTCTATCACATTTGTTGAATTTACGTCGCTCCTATTTCAGATAGCGTACTGGGCTAGGCGGCATCTTAAAGCGCGTGGAATGGCGAGTAAAATGCACTGTTAAACTTCAATGATAGGGCAGTCAGACACCCGATTAGATCATTTTATATTTTGTTTAATATAAGATTTCAGGGTAATCCTATCACATTTGTTCTATTTACGTCGCTCCTATTTCAGTCAGCGTATTCGGCTAACCGGCATCTCAAAGCGCATGAAATGGCGAATAAAATGGACTATTAAACTTCTAGGGTAGGGCAAACAGAGACCCGATTAGATCATTTTATATTACGGTTAATATAAGAATTCAGCGTAATTCTATCACATTTCTTCAAATTACGTCGCTCCTATTTCAGATAGCGTACTGGGCTGGCCGGCATCTTAAAGCGCGTGGAATGGCGAGTAAAATGCACTATTAAACTTCTATGATAGGGCAATCAGTGACCTGATTAGATCATTTTATATTATAGTTAATTTAAGAATTCAGCGAAATTCTATCACATTTGTTCAATTTACGTCGCTCCTATTTCAGATAGCGTATTGGGCTAAGCGGCATCTCAAAGCGCATAAAATGGCGAGTAAAATGCAATACTAAACTTCTAGGATAATGCAAACAGAGACCCGATTAGATCATTTTATATTTTTGTTAATATAAGAATTCAGCGAAATTCTATCACATTTGTTCAATTTACGTCGCTCCTATTTCAGATAGCGTATTGGGCAAAGCGGCATCTCAAAGCGCATGAAATGACGAGTACAATGCACCATTGAGGTTCTAGGGTAGGGCAAACAGAGACCCGATTAGATCATTTTATATTATCGGTAATTTAAGAATTGAGCGAAATTCTATCACATTCGTTCAATTTACGTCGCTCCTATTTCAGATAGCGTATTGGGCAAAGCGGCATCTCAAAGCGCATGAAATGACGAGTAAAATGCACTGTTAAACTTCTAGGGTAGGGCAAGCAGAGACCCGATTAGATTGAGGTGAATGTGTGCGTAATGGATAACTCCGATTTGCGTTACACGCTCAATTTATTTACAATTAATATAACAGAATAAGAACAGGTATTGTCTGCGTCGCACGGTCGTACACGTGGTGAGTCGCAAGAGGTTCTGCCTCGTGTTCTCGTATGGTGACCGCGGCGCGCGGTCAGAAAACAACAGAAAAAAAACTCGTCGCGCAATCGGCAACCGTCGTCCGTTGCCGGTCTACGACGCGCCTGTGTTCGTACACTTTTAAAGAAAGATAGACCGTAAGCATTTAAAGAAAAGAAACTAAGCGAGGGTAATATCTCGATCTTTCACGGCAGGGATGTGGTAGCAGTGCCGTAGCTGCTACATCACCCCCCTGCCAGTGATTTACCTAATCAGGAAAATCCAGCTTGAAATCTGTCGAGAAATCGTACTCGCCTACCTGCGCGGGTGGTAAATTGTGGTGTTACAATATCGCGAGATACATTTGGTTCTGTGTCGGAATTATTACAATTTTTATGTGTTAAATGATCACTTACAATATACGCGGGTTTTAACCTCTCGATTGAAATTGTGACATGTTTTCCTTGACGGTCTATTAGAAAAGTTTTATGTCCGCGGCTAATGACACGATATGGTCCATCATAAGGTTGTTGTAGAATGCCTTTCGATGCGTCGTGTCGTACGAAAACATGCTCGGAACTGGCAAGGTCTTTGTACACGAAGGTCCGCCGTGACCCATGGTGAGAACCTGCGACTGGGCTCAGATCCTGGAAATGTTGTCGCAGTTCCTTTACAAATGAAGCTGCGTCAGTGTCAGCTTCACCTGGACGCGGAGACAGGAATTCTCCAGGAAGTCGCAATGGTTCGCCGTACACCAACTCTGCTGTCGTTGCTTGTAAATCTTCCCTCCAGGCTGAACGAATACCCAGCAACGTGGTGGGAAGAATCTCTGTCCAACGTTGATTTTCATGGCAACGTATGGCTGCCTTTAACTGACGGTGGAACCTTTCCACCATCCCATTAGCCGCCGGGTGATATGCCGTAGTTCTTAGATGTCTGCTACCTGTTAACAAACTTAATTGTTTAAAAAGATTGGACTCAAACTGTCTACCTTGGTCCGTGGTGGTCCTTAGCGGCGTTCCAAACCGAACAATCCACCCCTCGTAAAAGGCTCGAGCTACTGTGGCTGCTTCCTGGTCGCGGAGAGGTATTGCTTCAGGCCAGCGCGTAAAGCGATCCACGCAGGTAAGGCAATATCTGTATCCTTCGGAGACCGGTAGGATGACAATGTCCAAATGAACATGTTCGAACCTCGCCGATGGTCGCGAAAAAGAACCGAGGGGTGCTGATACGTGCCTGGTGATCTTGGAGCGTTGACATTGGATACAGTTCCGGGCCCATCTTCTGCAGTCTGTTTTGATCGATGGCCAAACGTACCTTTGCGTGATCAGTTTGACAGTGGCGTTGATTCCTGGTTGCGATATTTTGTGTAGTGCGTTGAATGCAGTTTGACGAAACGATTTTGTGAGGAAAGGGCGAACGGTGTCTGTAGATATGTCACAGTAAATTTGTTGTGTACTTCCAGGAATGGATATGCGTTTTAAATTCAAACCGGTGTTGCCTTGTAAGTACGTCAGTAATTCCTCGTCTTCTTCTTGCGATTTGGCCAGCATTTCAAAATCCAAAGTCTCTTCGATTTCGTCCACTCTTGACAACGCATCGGCGACAACGTTATCTCGACCTGCTACGTGGCGGATGTCCGTTGAGAATTCACTAATGAAGCTGAGATATCGAAATTGTCTTGGGGTGAATTTTTCTGGTTTCTGTTGGAAAGCGTAAATGATTGGTTTATGGTCTGTGAAGATAGTGAAAGTTCTTCCCTCGATCATATGACGGAAATATTTGACTGCGAGGTAGATAGCGAGTAATTCTCTGTCGTATGTAGCGTATTTCTGTTCCGTTGAGCTGAGTTTTTTTGAAAAGAAACCCAGTGGTTCCCAATTATCACCGATGCGTTGTTGAAGCGCGGCGCCAACAGCAGAATTCGAGGCGTCGCATATGATGGCCAATGGTGCGTCGATTTCAGGGTGTGTTAGTAGAGTAGCCTCTACTAACGCCTTTTTAGAGTCTTCAAATGCTGCGGTGGCGTCTGGTGTCCAATTTACAGGTGCGCTGCCTTTTATATTGTCCGCCAGCATGTCGTTCAGAGGTGCATGTACCTGTGCGGCTTTAGGTATGAAACGTCTATAAAAATTTACCATACCTAAAAACTGCCGTAATTGTTTCGCTGTGGTCGGCCGTGGATACTTTAAAATGGCCTCAACCTTTTCGGTGGATGGTCGGGTGCCTGATTCCGACACCAGGTAGCCTAAAAATTTTAACTCCGTCCTTCCGAAGATACATTTTGCAGTATTTATCACTATACCGTATTGTTTTAGCCGTTCAAAAACTATCTTGAGGTGTTGAAGGTGTTCCTCTTCGGATGTTGAAGCCACCAGTATGTCGTCAATGTATGCGAAACAAAAGTTCAAACCTCGCAACGCTTCATCGATAAAGCGCTGAAAGGTTTGAGCCGCGTTGCGTAACCCAAACGACATGAACGGAAATTCGAATAATCCGAAAGGAGTGGTAATAGCTGTCTTCGGAATATCTTCGGGTGCAACGGGGATTTGGTTGTAAGCTCGAACGAGATCAATGGTAGAAAAAATTTTCTTACCCCGCAAAGTTTGTGCAAAATCTTCAATATGCCTGACGGGATATCGGTCCGGCAAGGTCCTGGCGTTGAGAGCACGATAATCGCCACATGGTCTCCATTCGTCACTTCCTTTTTTGGGTACCATGTGCAAAGGTGACGACCAGCTACTCTCCGACGGTCGGGTTGTTCCTAATCGCGACATGGTTTCAAATTCCTTTTTGGCTGCCTGTAGCCTACCTGGTGCAAGACGCCGTGGTTTGCAGGTAACAGGTGGACCTGGTGCAGTACGAATGTGGTGCATGGTGCTGTGTTTTGGTTCGGAAGGTGTTCCTTCCGGTTTCGTAATTTCGGGAAATCGCTGGAGTAGAACATGATAAGCGGATTCCCCGAAGACTGTTTTGATGCTCGGGACGGCTTCACGGGCAGGCATTCCTCGTGTCGAGAGAGACGTCACTTGATCTAAGAGACGGCGATTGCGAACGTCTACCATTAGTCCGAAGTGAGCGAGGAAATCGACCCCGATTATGGGCCTGGAGACGTCGGCGATTACGAATCTCCATGTGAAAACCCGACGTAACCCTAAATTGAGAGTTAAAGTCGTAGTCCCGTACGTTGCGATGGTGGTGCCATTTGCTGCGGAAAGCTCGTAGGATGATTTTTCGCGCCGTCCTCGGATCATTGCTCGTGGAAAGACACAGAGGTCGGCGCCTGTGTCGACCAAAAATTGCGTCTTCGTGTCGTGATCGATGACGAAGAGACGGCGTAAAGTCGGGCTGGGGTCGCTAGCCGTCGTTAACGACTGCCCGGAATGTTTCCCGCCTGGAAGGTGCACGGCTTAATGCAGTCCCTTGCGTCGGTACCGAAACTCCAGTGGTACCAGCATATTCCATCCTTGCCATGTGTGCGCTTCCTCGATCGAGATCCGGAACGGCTCCGAGGACGTGAACGGGATCGAGGCTCCCTATCTCTCCGCGAGGTACGATCGCTCGTCATTTCTTGACGAAGCGCCGCTATTTCTTCTCGTAGCGACAGAGTGAGCTGCGACATTTTCAATTGCAATAAAGCCTCGAGGGACCTACCTGCGTCGATTTCCTGCGGCGCCGGGGGTGACGCTTCGGCAATTTGATGGCGATGAGGCCTGGTATCGGTGATAGCGTCCGCCAGCTCGGCCACTTTGTCCAGTTCCGTGTCCTTCTGCGTGGCTAAAATTACCTGCGTGCTCGTCGGTAACCTCCCTAGCCAAAGGGTTCGCAATAAGGCGTCTGATACTTGCGTCCCGGCTAGGCTGCGCAGATGCCTCAAAAATTGCGATGGTTTCCGATCGCCGATTTCCTCATGCTCCAAGAGGCGTCGCGTCTTCTGCTCTCGAGACACGCTCAAACGTCGGATCAGCTCGGTTTTTAGTTTTTCATACTGACCGGTCGCTGGCGGGTTCATTATTATGTCTCGAACCTCTGTGGCGTAACGTGGATCCAGGGCACTCAGGATATACCCGAACCTGGTGCTGTCGGTGGTCACTCCGGATACCTCGAAACTCCTTTCCACCATGCTGAACCACATTTCCGGATCGCTAGGACAAAAATCCGGTATACGAACGGCGACTGTTTCTATCGACGTTCTGCTCGTGGAGGCGTTGGCAGGGATAGCCGCGTTCATGGCCGTATTGCTGCTTCAGCGGAGAGATCACCTGCACTTTTAACAGTTCTGCACGAATTACACTATTGTATAAAAAGTTCACGGAAGTCTTTAAAGAAATACAGTCGATGGAGAGAAGAAAAAAAAATTGTCTTGTCACGATCACGATCACGATCACAATCACTTCACGATCACGTCGCGATCACGTCGGGGTCACCAATAATTGAGGTGAATGTGTGCGTAATGGATAACTCCGATTTGCGTTACACGCTCAATTTATTTACAATTAATATAACAGAATAAGAACAGGTATTGTCTGCGTCGCACGGTCGTACACGTGGTGAGTCGCAAGAGGTTCTGTCTCGTGTTCTCGTATGGTGACCGCGGCGCGCGGTCAGAAAACAACAGAAAAAAAACTCGACGCGCAATCGGCAACCGTCGTCCGTTGCCGGTCTACGACGCGCCTGTGTTCGTACACTTTTAAAGAAAGATAGACCGTAAGCATTTAAAGAAAAGAAACTAAGCGAGGGTAATATCTCGATCTTTCACGGCAGGGATGTGGTAGCAGTGCCGTAGCTGCTACAAGATCATTTTATATTATGGTTAATTTAAGAATTCAGCAAAATTCTATCACGTTTGTTCAATTTACGTCGCTCCTATTGCAGATAGCGTGTTGGGTTAAGCGGCATCTCGAAGCGCATGAAATGGCGAGAATAATGCACTATTAAACTTCTAGGATAAGGCAAACAGATACCCGATTAGATCATTTTATATTATGGTTAATATAAGAATTCAGCGAAATTCTATCACATTTGTTCAATTTACGTCGCTCATATTTCAGATAGCGTATTGGGCTAAGCGGCATCTCAAAGCGCATGAAATGGCAAGTAAAATGCACTATTAAACTTCTAGGGTAGGGCAATCAGTGACCCGATGAGATCATTTGATATTATAGTTAATCTAAGAATTCAGCGAAATTCTATCACATTTGTTCAATTTACGTCGCTCCTATTTCAGATAGCGTATTGGGCTATGCGGCATCTTAAAGCGCTCGGAATGGCGAGTAAAATGCACTATTAAACTTCTATGCTAGGGCGATCAGAGACCCGATTAGATCATTTTATATTTTCGTTAATATAAGAATTCAGTGAAATTCTATCACATTTGTTCAATTTACGTCGCTCCTATTTCAGATAGCGTATTGGGCAAAGCGGCATCTCAAAGCGCATGAAATGACGAGTACAATGCACCATTGAGGTTCTAGGGTAGGGCAAACAGAGACCCGATTAGATCATTTTATATTATCGTTAATTTAAGGATTGAGCGAAATTCTATCACATTCGTTCAATTTACGTCGCTCCTATTTCAGATAGCGTATTGGGCAAAGCGGCATCTCAAAGCGCATGAAATGACGAGTAAAATGCACTGTTAAACTTCTAGGGTAGGGCAAGCAGAGACCCGATTAGATCATTTTATATTATGGTTAATTTAAGAATTCAGCAAAATTCTATCACATTCGTTCAATTTAGGTCGCTCCTATTTCAGATAGCGTATTGGGCTAAGCGGCATCTCAAAGCGCATGAAATGGCGAGTGAAATGCACTATAAGACTTCTATGGTAGGGCGAACAGAGACCAGATTAGATCATTTTACATTCTGGTTAATAAAATAATTCAGCGAAATTCTATCACATTTGTTCAACTTTCGTCGCTCCTATTTCAGATAGCGTATTGAGCTAAGCGGCATCTCGAAGCGCATGAAATGGCGAGTATAATGCACTATTAAACTTCTAGGATAGGGCAAACAGATACCCGGTTAGATCATTTTATATTACGGTTAATATAAGAATGCAGCGTAATTCTATCACATTTGTTCAAGTTACGTCGCTCCTATTTCAGATAGCGTACTGGGCTAGGCGGCATCTTAAAGCGCGTGGAATGGCGAGTAAAATGCACTACTAATCTTCTATGATAGGGCAATCAGAGACCAGATTAGATCATTTTATATTCTGTTTAATATAAGATTTCAGGGAAATTCTATCACATTTGTTCAATTTACGTCGCTCCTATTTCAGATAGCGTATTGGGCTAAGCGGCAACTGAAAGCGCATGAAATGACGAGAGAAATGCACTATTAAACTTCTAGGGTAGGGCGAACACAGACCCGATTCGATCATTTTACATTAAGGTTAATATAAGAATTCAGGGAAATTCTATCACATTTGTTCAATTTACGTCGGTCCTATTTCAGATAGCGTATTGGGCTACGCGGCATCACAAAGCGCATGAAATGGCGAATAAAATGCACTATTAAACTTCTAGGCTAGGGCGAACAGAGACCCGATTAGATCATTTTACGTTCTGGTTAATAAAATAATTCAGCGAAATTCTATCACATTTGTTCAACTTTCGTTGCTCCTATTTCAGATAGCGTATTGGGTTAAGCGGCATCTCAAAACGCATGAAATGGCGAGTAAAATGCACTATTAAACTTCTAGGGTAGGGCAAACAGAGACCCGATTAGATCATTTTATATTATCGTTAATTTAAGAATTCAGCGAAATTCTATCACATTTGTTCAATTTACGTCGCTCCTATTTCAGATAGCGTATTGGGCTAAGCGGCATCTCAAAGCGCATGAAATGGCGAGCAAAATGCACTATTAAACTTCTAGGGTAGGGCAATCAGAGACCCGATTAGATCATTTTATATTTTGGTTAATATAAGAATTCAACGAAATTCTATCACATTTGTAAAATTTACGTCGCTCCTATTACAGATAGCTTATTGGGCTTAGCGGCATCTCAAAGCGCATGAAATGACGAGTGAAATGCACTATTAAACTTCCAGGCTAGGGCGAACAGAGACCCGATTAGATCATTTTACATTCTGGTTAATAAAATAATTCAGCGAAATTCTATCACATTTGTTCAGCTTTCGTTGCTCCTATTTCAGATAGCGTATTGGGTTAAGCGGCATCTCAAAGCGAATGAAATGGCGAGTACAATGCACTATTAAACTTCTAGGGTAGGGCAAACAGAGACCCGATTAGATCATTTTATATTATGGTTAATTTAAGAATTCAGCAAAATTCTATCACATTTGTTCAATTTACGTCGCTCCTATTTCGGATAGCGTACTGGGCTAGGCGGCATCCTAAAGCGCGTGGAGTGGCGAGTAAAATGCACTATTAAACATGTATGATAGGGCAATCAGAGACGCGATTAGATCATTTTATATTTTGTTTAATACAAGATTTCAGGGAAATTCTATCACATTTGTTCAATTCGTGTCGCTCATATTTCAGATAGCGTATTGGGCTAAGCGGCATCTCAAAGCGCATGAAATGGCGAGTAAAATGCACTGTTAAACTTCAATGATAGGGCAGTCAGAGACCCGGTTAGATCATTTTATATTTTGTTTAATTGAAGAATTCAGCAAGATTCTATCACATTTGTTGAATTTACGTCGCTCCTATTTCAGATAGCGTAATGGGCTAGGCGGCATCTTAAAGCGCGTGGAATGGCGAGTAAAAGGCACTGTTAAACTTCAATGATAGGGCAGTCAGAGACCCGATTAGATCATTTTATATTTTGTTTAATATAAGATTTCAGGGAAATACTATCACATTTGTTCTATTTACGTCGCTCCTATTTCAGTTAGCGTATTGGGCTAACCGGCATCTCAAAGCGCATGGAATGGCGAATAAAATGGACTATTAAACTTCTAGGGTAGAGCAAACAGAGACCCGATTAGATCATTTTATATTACGGTTAATATAAGAATTCAGCGTAATTCTATCACATTTCTTCAAATTACGTCGCTCCTATTTCAGATAGCGTACTGTGCTGGCCGGCATCTTAAAGCGCGTGGAATGGCGAGTAAAATGCACTATTAAACTTCTATGATAGGGCAATCAGTGACCCGATTAGATCATTTTATATTATCGTTAATTTAAGAATTCAGCGAAATTCTATCACATTTGTTCAATTTACGTCGCTCCAATTTCAGATAGCGTATTGGGCTAAGCGGCATCTCAAAGCGCATGAAATGGCGAGCAAAATGCACTATTAAACTTCTAGGGTAGGGCAAACAGAGACCCGATTAGATCATTTTGTACTATGGTTAATTTAAGAATTCAGCAAAATTCTATCACGTTTGTTCAATTTACGTCGCTCCTATTGCAGATAGCGTATTGGGTTAAGCGGCACCTCAAAGCGCATGAAATTGCGAGTAAAATGCACTATTAAACTTCTAGGCTAGGGCGAACATAGACCAGATTAGATCATTTTACATTCTGGTTAATAAAATAATTCAGCGAAATTCTATCACATTTGTTCAACTTTCGTTGCTCCTATTTCAGATAGCGTATTGGGTTAAGCGGCATCTCAAAGCGCATGAAATGGCGAGTACAATGCACTATTAAACTTCTAGGGTAGGGCAAACAGAGACCCGATTAGATCATTTTATATTATGGTTAATTTAAGAATTCAGCAAAATTCTATCACATTTGTTCAATTTACGTCGCTCCTATTTCGGATAGCGTACTGGGCTAGGAGGCATCCTAAAGCGCGTGGAGTGGCGAGTAAAATGCACTATTAAACATGTATGATACGGCAATCAGAGACACGATTAGATCATTTTATATTTTGTTTAATACAAGATTTCAGGGAAATTCTATCACATTTGTTCAATTCGTGTCGCTCATATTTCAGATAGCGTATTGGGCTAAGCGGCATCTCAAAGCGCATGAAATGGCGAGTAAAATGCACTGTTAAACTTCAATGATAGGGCAGTCAGAGACCCGGTTAGATCATTTTATATTTTGTTTAATTGAAGAATTCAGCAAGATTCTATCACATTTGTTCAATTTACGTCGCTCCTATTTCAGATAGCGTATTGGGCTAAGCGGCATCTCAAAGCGCATGAAATGGCGAGTAAAATGCACTATTAAACTTCTAGGGTAGGGCAATCAGTGACCCGATTAGATCATTTTATATTATAGTTAATTTAAGAATTCAGCGATATTCTATCACATTTGTTCAATTTACGTCGCTCCTATTTCAGATAGCGTATTGGGCTAAGCGGCATCTCAAAGCGCATGAAATGGCGAGCAAAATGCACTATTAAACTTCTAGGGTAGGGCAAACAGAGACCCGATTAGATCATTTTGTACTATGGTTAATTTAAGAATTCAGCAAAATTCTATCACGTTTGTTCAATTTACGTCGCTCCTATTGCAGATAGCGTATTGGGTTAAGCGGCACCTCAAAGCGCATGAAATTGCGAGTAAAGTGCACTATTAAACTTCTAGGGTAGAGCAAACAGGGACCCGATTAGATCATTTTATATTATGGTTAATATAAGAATTCAGGGAAATTCTATCACATTTGTTCAATTTACGTCGCTCCTATTTCAGATAGCGTATTGGGCTAGGCTGCATCTTAAAGCGCGTGGAATGGCGAGTAAAAGGCACTATTAAACTTCTATGATAGGGCAATCAGAGACCCGATTAGATCATTTTATATTTTGGTTAATATAAGAATTCAGTGAAATTCTATCACATTTGTTCAATTTACGTCGCTCCTATTTCAGATAGCGTATTGGGCAAAGCGGCATCTCAAAGCGCATGAAATGACGAGTAAAATGCACTATTAAAGTTCTAGGGTAGGGCAAACAGAGACCCGATTAGATCATTTTATATTATGGTTAATTTAAGAATTCAGCAAAATTCTATCACATTTGTTCAATTTACGTGGCTCCTATTTCGGATAGCGTACTGGGCTAGGCGGCATCCTAAAGCGCGTGGAGTGGCGAGTAAAACGCACTATTAAATTTGTATGATAGGGCAATCAGAGACGCGATTAGATCATTTTATATTTTGTTTAATACAAGATTTCAGGGAAATTCTATCACATTTGTTCAATTCGTGTCGCTCATATTTCAGATAGCGTATTGGGCTAAGCGGCATCTCAAAGCGCATGAAATGGCGAGTAAAATGCACTATTAAACTCCTAGGGTAGGTCAAACAGAGACCCGATTAGATCATTTTATATTATGGTTAATTTAAGACTTCAGCAAGATTCTATCACATTTGTTGAATTTACGTCGCTCCTATTTCAGATAGCGTACAGGGCTAGGCGGCATCTTAAAGCGCGTGGAATGGCGAGTAAAATGCACTGTTAAACTTCTATGATAGGGCAGTCAGAGACCCGATTAGATCATTTTATATTTTGTTTAATATAAGATTTCAGGGAAATCCTATCACATTTGTTCTATCTACGTCGCTCCTATTTCAGTTAGCGTATTGGGCTAACCGGCATCTCAAAGCGCATGAAATGGCGAATAAAATGGACTATTAAACTTCTAGGGTAGGGCAAACGGAGACCCGATTAGATCATTATATATTACGGTTAATATAAGAATTCAGCGTAATTCTATCACATTTCTTCAAATTACGTCGCTCCTATTTCAGATAGCGTACTGGGCTAGCCGGCATCTTAAAGCGCGTGGAATGGCGAGTAAAATGCACTATTAAACTTGTACGATAGGGCAATCAGAGACGCGATTAGATCATTTTATATATTGTTTAATATAAGATTTCAGGGAAATTCTATCACATTTGTTCAATTTACGTCGCTCCTATTTCCGATAGCGTATTGGGCTAAGCGGCAACTGAAAGCGCATGAAATGACGAGTGAAATGCACTATTAAACTTCTAGGGTAGGGCGAACAGAGACCCGATTAGATCATTTTACATTAAGGTTAATATAAGAATTCAGGGAAATTCTATCACATTTGTTCAATTCGTGTCGCTCATATTTCAGATAGCGTATTGGGCTAAGCGGCATCTCAAAGCGCATGAAATGGCGAGTAAAATGCACTGTTAAACTCCTAGTGTAGGGCAAACAGAGACCCTATTAGATCATTTTATATTATGGTTAATTTAAGAATTCAGCGAAATTCTATCACATTTGTTCCATTTACGTCGCTCCAATTTCAGATAGCGTATTTGGCTAAGCGGCATCTCAAAGCGCATGAAATGGCGAATAAAATGCACTATTAAACTTCTAGGCTAGGGCGAACAGAGACCCGAGCAGATCATTTTACATTATGGTTAATAAAAGAATTCAGCGTAATTCTATCACATTTGTTCAACTTACGTCGCTCCTATTTCAGATAGCGTATTGGGCTAAGCGGCATCTCAAAGCGCATGAAATGGCGAGTAAAATGCACTATTAAACTCCTAGGGTAGGGCAAACAGAGACCCGATTAGATCGTTTTATATTATGGTTAATTTAAGAATTCAGCAAGATTCTATCACATTTGTTGAATTTACGTCGCTCCTATTTCAGATAGCGTACAGGGCTAGGCGGCATCTTAAAGCGCGTGGAATGGCGAGTAAAATGCACTGTTAAACTTCTATGATAGGGCAGTCAGAGACCCGATTAGATCATTTTATATTTTGTTTAATATAAGATTTCAGGGAAATCCTATCACATTTGTTCTATCTACGTCGCTCCTATTTCAGTTAGCGTATTGGGCTAACCGGCATCTCAAAGCGCATGAAATGGCGAATAAAATGGACTATTAAACTTCTAGGGTAGGGCAAACGGAGACCCGATTAGATCATTATATATTACGGTTAATATAAGAATTCAGCGTAATTCTATCACATTTCTTCAAATTACGTCGCTCCTATTTCAGATAGCGTACTGGGCTAGCCGGCATCTTAAAGCGCGTGGAATGGCGAGTAAAATGCACTACTAATCTTCTATGATAGGGCAATCAGAGACCAGATTAGATCATTTTATATTCTGTTTAATATAAGATTTCAGGGAAATTCTATCACATTTGTTCAATTTACGTCGCTCCTATTTCAGATAGCGTATTGGGCTAAGCGGCAACTGAAAGCGCATGAAATGACGAGTGAAATGCACTATTAAACTTCTAGGGTAGGGCGAACACAGACCCGATTCGATCATTTTACATTAAGGTTAATATAAGAATTCAGGGAAATTCTATCACATTTGTTCAATTTACGTCGGTCCTATTTCAGATAGCGTATTGGGCTACGCGGCATCACAAAGCGCATGAAATGGCGAATAAAATGCACTATTAAACTTCTAGGCTAGGGCGAACAGAGACCCGATTAGATCATTTTACGTTCTGGTTAATAAAATAATTCAGCGAAATTCTATCACATTTGTTCAATTTACGTCGCTCCTATTTCAGATAGCGTATTGGGCTAAGCGGCATCTCAAAGCGCATGAAATGGCGAGCAAAATGCACTATTAAACTTCTAGGGTAGGGCAATCAGAGACCCGATTAGATCATTTTATATTTTGGTTAATATAAGAATTCAACGAAATTCTATCACATTTGTAAAATTTACGTCGCTCCTATTACAGATAGCTTATTGGGCTTAGCGGCATCTCAAAGCGCATGAAATGACGAGTGAAATGCACTATTAAACTTCCAGGCTAGGGCGAACAGAGACCCGATTAGATCATTTTATATTATGGTTAATTTAAGAATTCAGCAAAATTCTATCACATTTGTTCAATTTACGTCGCTCCTATTTCGGATAGCGTACTGGGCTAGGCAGCATCCTAAAGCGCGTGGAGTGGCGAGTAAAATGCACTATTAAACATGTATGATAGGGCAATCAGAGACGCGATTAGATCATTTTATATTTTGTTTAATACAAGATTTCATGGAAATTCTATCACATTTGTTCAATTCGTGTCGCTCATATTTCAGATAGCGTATTGGGCTAAGCGGCATCTCAAAGCGCATGAAATGGCGAGTAAAATGCACTGTTAAACTTCAATGATAGGGCAGTCAGAGACCCGGTTAGATCATTTTATATTTTGTTTAATTGAAGAATTCAGCAAGATTCTATCACATTTGTTGAATTTACGTCGCTCCTATTTCAGATAGCGTAATGGGCTAGGCGGCATCTTAAAGCGCGTGGAATGGCGAGTAAAAGGCACTGTTAAACTTCAATGATAGGGCAGTCAGAGACCCGATTAGATCATTTTATATTTTGTTTAATATAAGATTTCAGGGAAATACTATCACATTTGTTCTATTTACGTCGCTCCTATTTCAGTTAGCGTATTGGGCTAACCGGCATCTCAAAGCGCATGGAATGGCGAATAAAATGGACTATTAAACTTCTAGGGTAGGGCGAACAGAGACCCGATTAGATCATTTTACATTCTGGTTAATAAAATAATTCAGCGAAATTCTATCACATTTGTTCAACTTTCGTCGCTCCTATTTCAGATAGCGTATTGAGCTAAGCGGCATCTCGAAGCGCATGAAATGGCGAGTATAATGCACTATTAAACTTCTAGGATAGGGCAAACAGATACCCGGTTAGATCATTTTATATTACGGTTAATATAAGAATGCAGCGTAATTCTATCACATTTGTTCAAGTTACGTCGCCCCTATTTCAGATAGCGTACTGGGCTAGGCGGCATCTTAAAGCGCGTGGAATGGCGAGTAAAATGCACACTAATCTTCTATGATAGGGCAATCAGAGACCAGATTAGATCATTTTATATTCTGTTTAATATAAGATTTCAGGGAAATTCTATCACATTTGTTCAATTTACGTCGCTCCTATTTCAGATAGCGTATTGGGCTAAGCGGCAACTGAAAGCGCATGAAATGACGAGTGAAATGCACTATTAAACTTCTAGGGTAGGGCGAACACAGACCCGATTCGATCATTTTACATTAAGGTTAATATAAGAATTCAGGGAAATTCTATCACATTTGTTCAATTTACGTCGGTCCTATTTCAGATAGCGTATTGGGCTACGCGGCATCACAAAGCGCATGAAATGGCGAATAAAATGCACTATTAAACTTCTAGGCTAGGGCGAACAGAGACCCGATTAGATCATTTTACGTTCTGGTTAATAAAATAATTCAGCGAAATTCTATCACATTTGTTCAACTTTCGTTGCTCCTATTTCAGATAGCGTATTGGGTTAAGCGGCATCTCAAAGCGCATGAAATGGCGAGTAAAATGCACTATTAAACTTCTAGGGTAGGGCAAACAGAGACCCGATTAGATCATTTTATATTATCGTTAATTTAAGAATTCAGCGAAATTCTATCACATTTGTTCAATTTACGTCGCTCCTATTTCAGATAGCGTATTGGGCTAAGCGGCATCTCAAAGCGCATGAAATGGCGAGCAAAATGCACTATTAAACTTCTAGGGTAGGGCAATCAGAGACCCGATTAGATCATTTTATATTTTGGTTAATATAAGAATTCAACGAAATTCTATCACATTTGTAAAATTTACGTCGCTCCTATTACAGATAGCTTATTGGGCTTAGCGGCATCTCAAAGCGCATGAAATGACGAGTGAAATGCACTATTAAACTTCCAGGCTAGGGCGAACAGAGACCCGATTAGATCATTTTACATTCTGGTTAATAAAATAATTCAGCGAAATTCTATCACATTTGTTCAACTTTCGTTGCTCCTATTTCAGATAGCGTATTGGGTTAAGCGGCATCTCAAAGCGCATGAAATGGCGAGTACAATGCACTATTAAACTTCTAGGGTAGGGCAAACAGAGACCCGATTAGATCATTTTATATTATGGTTAATTTAAGAATTCAGCAAAATTCTATCACATTTGTTCAATTTACGTCGCTCCTATTTCGGATAGCGTACTGGGCTAGGCAGCATCCTAAAGCGCGTGGAGTGGCGAGTAAAATGCACTATTAAACATGTATGATAGGGCAATCAGAGACGCGATTAGATCATTTTATATTTTGTTTAATACAAGATTTCATGGAAATTCTATCACATTTCTTCAATTCGTGTCGCTCATATTTCAGATAGCGTATTGGGCTAAGCGGCATCTCAAAGCGCATGAAATGGCGAGTAAAATGCAGTGTTAAACTTCAATGATAGGGCAGTCAGAGACCCGGTTAGATCATTTTATATTTTGTTTAATTGAAGAATTCAGCAAGATTCTATCACATTTGTTGAATTTACGTCGCTCCTATTTCAGATAGCGTAATGGGCTAGGCGGCATCTTAAAGCGCGTGGAATGGCGAGTAAAAGGCACTGTTAAACTTCAATGATAGGGCAGTCAGAGACCCGATTAGATCATTTTATATTTTGTTTAATATAAGATTTCAGGGAAATACTATCACATTTGTTCTATTTACGTCGCTCCTATTTCAGTTAGCGTATTGGGCTAACCGGCATCTCAAAGCGCATGGAATGGCGAATAAAATGGACTATTAAACTTCTAGGGTAGAGCAAACAGAGACCCGATTAGATCATTTTATATTACGGTTAATATAAGAATTCAGCGTAATTCTATCACATTTCTTCAAATTACGTCGCTCCTATTTCAGATAGCGTACTGTGCTGGCCGGCATCTTAAAGCGCGTGGAATGGCGAGTAAAATGCACTATTAAACTTCTATGATAGGGCAATCAGTGACCCGATTAGATCATTTTATATTATCGTTAATTTAAGAATTCAGCGAAATTCTATCACATTTGTTCAATTTACGTCGCTCCAATTTCAGATAGCGTATTGGGCTAAGCGGCATCTCAAAGCGCATGAAATGGCGAGCAAAATGCACTATTAAACTTCTAGGGTAGGGCAAACAGAGACCCGATTAGATCATTTTGTACTATGGTTAATTTAAGAATTCAGCAAAATTCTATCACGTTTGTTCAATTTACGTCGCTCCTATTGCAGATAGCGTATTGGGTTAAGCGGCACCTCAAAGCGCATGAAATTGCGAGTAAAATGCACTATTAAACTTCTAGGCTAGGGCGAACATAGACCAGATTAGATCATTTTACATTCTGGTTAATAAAATAATTCAGCGAAATTCTATCACATTTGTTCAACTTTCGTTGCTCCTATTTCAGATAGCGTATTGGGTTAAGCGGCATCTCAAAGCGCATGAAATGGCGAGTACAATGCACTATTAAACTTCTAGGGTAGGGCAAACAGAGACCCGATTAGATCATTTTATATTATGGTTAATTTAAGAATTCAGCAAAATTCTATCACATTTGTTCAATTTACGTCGCTCCTATTTCGGATAGCGTACTGGGCTAGGAGGCATCCTAAAGCGCGTGGAGTGGCGAGTAAAATGCACTATTAAACATGTATGATACGGCAATCAGAGACACGATTAGATCATTTTATATTTTGTTTAATACAAGATTTCAGGGAAATTCTATCACATTTGTTCAATTCGTGTCGCTCATATTTCAGATAGCGTATTGGGCTAAGCGGCATCTCAAAGCGCATGAAATGGCGAGTAAAATGCACTGTTAAACTTCAATGATAGGGCAGTCAGAGACCCGGTTAGATCATTTTATATTTTGTTTAATTGAAGAATTCAGCAAGATTCTATCACATTTGTTCAATTTACGTCGCTCCTATTTCAGATAGCGTATTGGGCTAAGCGGCATCTCAAAGCGCATGAAATGGCGAGTAAAATGCACTATTAAACTTCTAGGGTAGGGCAATCAGTGACCCGATTAGATCATTTTATATTATAGTTAATTTAAGAATTCAGCGATATTCTATCACATTTGTTCAATTTACGTCGCTCCTATTTCAGATAGCGTATTGGGCTAAGCGGCATCTCAAAGCGCATGAAATGGCGAGCAAAATGCACTATTAAACTTCTAGGGTAGGGCAAACAGAGACCCGATTAGATCATTTTATATTTTGGTTAATAAATGAATTCATCGAAATTCTATCACATTTGTTCAATTTACATCGCTCCTATTTCAGATAGCGTATTGGGCTAAGCGGCATCTCAAAGCGCATGAAATGGCGAGTAAAATGCACTATTAAACTTCTAGGGTAGGGCAATCAGAGACCCGATTAGACCATTTTATATTACGGTTAATATAAGAATTCAGCGTAATTCTATCACATTTGTTCAATTTACGTTGTTCCTATTTCAGATAGCATACTGGGCTAGGCGGCATCTTAAAGCGCGTGGAATGGCGAGTAAAATGCACTATTAAACTTCTATAATAGGGCAGTCAGAGACCCGATTAGATCATTTTATATTTTGGTTAATATAAGGATTCAGCGTAATTCTATCACATTTGTTCAATTTACGTCGCTCCTATTTCAGATAGCGCATTGGGCTAAGCGGCATCTCAAAGCGCATGAAATGGCGAGTAAAATGCACTATTAAACTTCTAGGGTAAGGCAAACAGAGACCCGATTAGATCATTTTATATTACGGTTAATATAAGAATTCAGCGTAATTCTATCACATTTGTTCAACATACGTCGCTCCTATTTCAGATAGTGTACTGGCCTAGGCGGCATCTTAAAGCGCGTGGTAGGGC
This sequence comes from Macropis europaea, assembly GCA_916610135.2. NCBI lineage: Eukaryota > Metazoa > Arthropoda > Insecta > Hymenoptera > Melittidae > Macropis > Macropis europaea. The sequence continues at coordinate 42,916 of CAKAJE020000049.1, read as the reverse complement.
GAGTAAAATGCACTACTAAACTTCTATGGTAGGGCAATCAGAGTCCCGTTTAGATCATTTTATGTATTGTTTAATATAAGATTTCAGGGAAATTCTATCACATTCGTTCAATTTACGTCGCTCCTATTTCAGATAGCGTATTGGGCTAAACGGCATCTCAAAGCGTATGAAATGACGAGAGAAATGCACTATTAAACTTCTTCGGTAGGGCGAACAGAGACCCGATTAGGTCATTTCATATTATAGTTAATTTAAGAATTCAGCGAAATTCTATCACATTGGTCAATTTACATCGCTCCTATTTGAAATAGCGTATTGGGCTAAGCGGCATCTCCATGGGCATGAAATGGCGAGTAAAATGCACTATTAAACTTCTAGGATAAGGCAAATGGAGACCCGATTAGACCATTTTATATTACGGTTAATATAAGAATTCATCGAAATTCTATCACATTTGTTCAATTTACATCGCTCCTATTTCAGATAGCGTATTGGGCTAAGCGGCATCTCAAAGCGCATGAAATGGCGAGTAAAATGCACTCCTAAACTTCTATGATAGGGAAATCAGAGACCCGATTAGATCATTTTATTTTACGGTTAATATAAGAATTCAGCGTAATTCTGTCACATTTGTTCAAGTTACGTAGCTCCTATTTCAGATAGCGTACTGAGCTAGGCGTCAACTTAAAGCGCGTGGAATGGCGAGTAAAATGCACTATTAAACTTCTATGATAGGGCAATCAGATACCCGATTAGATCATTTTATATGTTGGTTAATATAAGAATTCAGCGAAATTCTATCACATTTGTTCAATTTACGTCGCTCCTATTTCAGATAGCGTATTGGGCTAAGAGGCATCTCAAAGCGCATGAAATGGCGAGTAAAATGCACTATTAAACTTCTAGGGTAGGGCAATCAGAGACCCGATTAGATCATTTTATATTATGGTTAATATAAGAATTCATCGAAATTCTATCACATTTGTTCAATTTACGTCGCTCCTACTTCAGATAGCTTATTGGGCTAAGCGGCATCTCAAAGCGCATGAAATGACGAGTGAAATGCACTATTAAACTTCTAGGGTAGGGCGAACAAAGACCCGATTAGATCATTTTACATTAAGGTTAAAATAAGAATTCAGCGAAATTCTATCACATTTGTTCAATTTACGTCGCTCCTATTTCAGATAGCGTATTGGGCTAAGCGGTATCTCAAGGCGCAAGAAATGGCGAGTAAAATGCACTATTAAACTTCTAGGGTAGGGCAATCAGAGACCCGATTACATCATTTTATATTATGGTTAATATAAGAATTCAGCAAAATTCTATCACATTTGTTCAATTTACGTCGTTCCTATTTCAGATAGCATACTGGGCTAGGCGGCATCTTAAAGCGCGTGGAATGGCGAGTAAAATGCACTATTAAACTTCTAGGGTAGGGCAATCAGAGACCCGATTAGATCATTTTATATTACGGTTAATATAAGAATTCAGCGTAATTCTATCACATTTGTTCAACTTACGTCGCTCCTATTTCAGATAGCGTACTGGGCTAGGTGGCATCTTAAAGCGCCTGGAATGGCGAGTAAAATGCACTATTAAACTTTTATGATAGGGCCATCAGAGACCCGATTTGATCATTTTATATTTTGGTTAATATAAGAATTCATCGAAATTCTATCACATTTGTTCAATTTACGTCGCTCCTATTTCAGATAGCGTATTGGGCTAAGCGGCATCTTAAAGCGCGTGGAATGGTGAGCATAATGCACTATTAAACTTCAATGATAGGGCAATCAGAGACCCGATTAGACCATTTTATATTTGGTTTAATATAAGATTTCAGGGAAATTCTATCACTTTTGTTCAATTTACGTCGCTCCTACTTCAGATAGCGTATTGGGCTACGCGGCATCTCAAAGCGCATGAAATGTCGAATAAAATGCACTATTAAACTTCTAGGCTAGGGTGAACAGAGACCCTATTAGATCATTTTATATTATGGTTAATTTAAGAATTCAGCGAAATTCTATCACGTTAGTTCAATTTACGTCGCTCCTATTTCAGATAGCGTATTGGACTAAGCGGCATCTTAAAGCGCGTGGAATGGCGATTGAAATGCATTATTAAGCTTCTCTGATAGGGCAATCAGAGACCCGATTAGATCATTTTATATTTTGCTTAATACAAGAATTCAGCGAAATTCTATCACATTTGTTCAATTTACGTCGCTCCTATTTCAGATAGCTTATTGGGCTAAGCGGCATCTCAAAGCGCATGAAATCATGAGTGAAATGCACTATTAAACTTCTAGGGCAGGGCGAACAGAGACCCGATTAGATCATTTTACATTAAGGTTAATATAAGAATTCAGGGAAATTCTATCACATTTGTTCAGTTTACGTCGCTCCTATTTCAGATAGCTTATTGTGCTAAGCGGCATCTCAGAGCGCATGAAATGACGAGTGAAATGCACTATTAAACTTCTATGATAGGGCAAACAGAGCCCCGACTAGGTCATCTTATATTTTGGTTAATACAAGAATTCAGCGAAGTTCTATCACATTTGTTCCATTTACGTCGCTCCTATTTCAGATAGCGTATTGGGCAAAGCGGCATCTCAAAGCGCATGAAATGACGAGTGAAATGCACTATTAGACTTCTATGGTGGGGCGAACAGAGACCCGATTATATCATTTTACATTAAGGTTAATATAAGAATTCAGAGAAATTCTACCACATTTGTTCAATTTACGTCGCTCCTATTTCAGATAGCGTATTGGGCTAAGCGGCATCTTAAAGCGCGTGGAATGGCGAGTAAAATGCACTATTAAACTTCTAGGGTAGGGCGAACAGAGTCCCAATTAGATCATTTTTCATTAAGATTAATATAAGAATTCAGCGAAATTCTATCACATTTGTTCAATTTACGTCGCTCATATTTCAGATAGCGTATTGGGATAAGCGGCATCTCAAAGCGGAAGAAATGCCGAGTAAAATGCACTAATAAACTTCTAGGGTAGGGCACACAGAGACCCGATTAGATCATTTTATATTATGGTTAATTTAAGAAGTCAGCGAAATTCTATCACAGTTCTTCAATTTACGTCGCTCCTATTTCTGATAGCGTATTGGGCTAAGCGGCATCTCAAAGCGCATGAAATGGCGAGTAAAATGCACTATTAAACTTCTAGGGTAAGGCAAACACAGACCCGATTAGATCATTTTATCTTACGGTTAATATAAGAATGCAGCGTAATTCTATCACATTTGTTCAATTTACGTCGCTCCTATTTCAGATAGCGTACTGGGCTAGGAGGCATCTTAAACCGCGTGGAATGGCGAGTAAAATGCACTATTAAACTTCTATGATACGGCAATCAGAGACCCGATTAGATCATTTTATATTTTGGTTAATATAAGAATGCAGCGAAATTCTATCACATTTGTTCAATTTACGTCGCTCCTATTTCAGATAGCGTATTGCACTAAGCGGCACCTTAAAGTGCGTGGAATGGCGATTGAAATGCACTATTAAACTTCTCTGATAGGGCAATCAGAAACCCGATTAGATCGTTTTATATTTTGGTTAATACAAGAATTCAGCGAAATTCTATCACATTTGTTCAATTTACGTCGTTGATATTTCAGATAGCGTATAGGGCTAAGCGGCATCTCAAAGCGCAAGAAATGGGGAGTAAAATGCACTATTACACTTCTAGGGTACGGCAAACAGAGACCCGATTAGATCATTTTATATTATGGTTAATTTAATAATTCACCGAAATTCTATCACATTTCTTCAATTGACGTCGCTCCTATTTCAGATAGCGTATTAGGCTAAGCGGCATCTCAAAGCGCATGAAATGGCGAGTGAAATGCACTATTAAATTTCCACGGTAGGGCAAACAGAGACCCGATTAGATCCTTTTATATTATGGATAATATAAGAATGCAGCGTAATTCTATCACATTTGTTCAACTTACGTCGCTCCTATTTCAGATAGCTTATTGGGCTAAGCGGCATCTCAAAGCGCATGAAATCATGAGTGAAATGCACTATTAAACTTCTAGGGCGGGGCGAACAGAGACCCGATTAGATCATTTTACATTAAGGTTAATATAAGGATTCAGCGAAATTCAATCACATTTGTTCAATTTACGTCGTTGATATTTCAGATAGCGTATTGGGCTAAGCGGCTTCTCAAAGCGCAAGGAATGTCGAGTAAAATGCACTATTAAACTTCTATAATAGGGCAATCAGAGACCCGATTAGATCATTTTATATTTTGTTTAATACAAGAATTCAGCGAAATTCTATCACATTTGTTCAATTTACGTCGCTCCTATTTCAGATAGCGTATTGGGCAAAGCGGCATCTCAAAGCGCATGAAATGACGAGTGAAATGCACTATTAGACTTCTATGGTGGGGCGAACAGAGACCCGATTAGATCATTTTACATTAAGGTTAATATAAGAATTCAGAGAAATTCTACCACATTTGTTCAATTTACGTCGCTCCTATTTCAGATAGCGTATTGGGCTAAGCGGCATATCAAAGCGCATGAAGTGGCGAGTAAAATGCACTATTAAACTTCTAGGGTAAGGCATACAGAGACCCGATTAGATAATTTTATATTACGGTTAATATAAGAATTCAGAGTAATTCTATCACATTTGTTCAACTTACGTCGCTCCTATTTCAGATAGCGTACTGGGCTACGCGGCATCATACAGCGCGTAGAATGGCGAGTAAAATGCACTACTAAACTTCTATGATAGGGCAATCAGAGACCCGATTAGATCATTTTATGTTACGGTTAATATAAGAATGCAGCGTAATTCTATCACATTTGTTCAATTTACGTCGCTCCTATTTCAGATAGCGTGTTGGGCTAAGCGGCATCTCAAAGCGCATGAAATGGCGAGTAAAACGCACTATTAAACTTCTAGGGTAAGGCAAACAGATACCCGATTAGATCGTTTTATATTACGGTTAATATAAGAATTCAGCGTAATTCTATCACATTTGTTCAACTTACGTCGCTCCTATTTCAGATAGCGTATTGGGCTAAGCGGCATCTCAAAGCGCATGAAATGGCGAGTAAAATGCACTATTAGACTTCTATGGTAGGGCGAACAGAGACCCGATTAGATCATTTTACATTAAGGTTAATATAAGAATTCAGGGAAATTCTATCACATTTGTTCAATTTACGTCGCTCCTATTTCAGATAGCGTATTGGGCTAAGCCGCATCTCAAAGCGCATGAAATGGCGAGTAAAATGCACTGTTAAGCTTCTAGGGTAGGGCAAACAGAGACCCGATTAGATCATTTTATATTTTGTTTAATATAAGATTTCAGGGTAATCCTATCACATTTGTTCTATTTACGTCGCTCCTATTTCAGTCAGCGTATTCGGCTAACCGGCATCTCAAAGCGCACGAAATGGCGAGTAAAATGGACTATTAAACTTCTAGGGTAGGGCAAACAGAGACCCGATTAGATCATTTTATATTACGGTTAATATAAGAATTCAGCGTAATTCTATCACATTTCTTCAAATTACGTCGCTCCTATTTCAGATAGCGTACTGGGCTGGCCGGCATCTTAAAGCGCGTGGAATGGCGAGTAAAATGCACTATTAAACTTCTATGATAGGGCAATCAGTGACCTGATTAGATCATTTTATATTATAGTTAATTTAAGAATTCAGCGAAATTCTATCACATTTGTTCAATTTACGTCGCTCCTATTTCAGATAGCGTATTGGGCTAAGCGGCATCTCAAAGCGCATAAAATGTCGAGTAAAATGCAATACTAAACTTCTAGGATAATGCAAACAGAGACCCGATTAGATCATTTTATATTTTTGTTAATATAAGAATTCAGCGAAATTTTATCACATTTGTTCAATTTACGTCGCTCCTATTTCAGATAGCGTATTGGGCAAAGCGGCATCTCAAAGCGCATGAAATGACGAGTACAATGCACCATTGAGGTTCTAGGGTAGGGCAAACAGAGACCCGATTAGATCATTTTATATTATCGGTAATGTAAGAATTGAGCGAAATTCTATCACATTCGTTCAATTTACGTCGCTCCTATTTCAGATAGCGTATTGGGCAAAGCGGCATCTCAAAGCGCATGAAATGACGAGTAAAATGCACTGTTAAACTTCTAGGGTAGGGCAAGCAGAGACCCGATTAGATCATTTTATATTATGGTTAATTTAAGAATTCAGCAAAATTCTATCACGCTTGTTCAATTTACGTCGCTCCTATTGCAGATAGCGTGTTGGGTTAAGCGGCATCTCGAAGCGCATGAAATGGCGAGAATAATGCACTATTAAACTTCTAGGATAAGGCAAACAGATACCCGATTAGATCATTTTATATTATGGTTAATATAAGAATTCAGCGAAATTCTATCACATTTGTTCAATTTACGTCGCTCATATTTCAGATAGCGTATTGGGCTAAGCGGCATCTCAAAGCGCATGAAATGGCAAGTAAAATGCACTATTAAACTTCTAGGGTAGGGCAATCAGTGACCCGATGAGATCATTTGATATTATAGTTAATCTAAGAATTCAGCGAAATTCTATCACATTTGTTCAATTTACGTCGCTCCTATTTCAGATAGCGTATTGCACTAAGCGGCACCTTAAAGTGCGTGGAATGGCGATTGAAATGCACTATTAAACTTCTCTGATAGGGCAATCAGAAACCCGATTAGATCGTTTTATATTTTGGTTAATACAAGAATTCAGCGAAATTCTATCACATTTGTTCAATTTACGTCGTTGATATTTCAGATAGCGTATAGGGCTAAGCGGCATCTCAAAGCGCAAGAAATGGGGAGTAAAATGCACTATTACACTTCTAGGGTACGGCAAACAGAGACCCGATTAGATCATTTTATATTATGGTTAATTTAATAATTCACCGAAATTCTATCACATTTCTTCAATTGACGTCGCTCCTATTTCAGATAGCGTATTAGGCTAAGCGGCATCTCAAAGCGCATGAAATGGCGAGTGAAATGCACTATTAAATTTCCACGGTAGGGCAAACAGAGACCCGATTAGATCCTTTTATATTATGGATAATATAAGAATGCAGCGTAATTCTATCACATTTGTTCAACTTACGTCGCTCCTATTTCAGATAGCTTATTGGGCTAAGCGGCATCTCAAAGCGCATGAAATCATGAGTGAAATGCACTATTAAACTTCTAGGGCGGGGCGAACAGAGACCCGATTAGATCATTTTACATTAAGGTTAATATAAGGATTCAGCGAAATTCAATCACATTTGTTCAATTTACGTCGTTGATATTTCAGATAGCGTATTGGGCTAAGCGGCTTCTCAAAGCGCAAGGAATGGCGAGTAAAATGCACTATTAAACTTCTATAATAGGGCAATCAGAGACCCGATTAGATCATTTTATATTTTCGTTAATATAAGAATTCAGTGAAATTCTATCACATTTGTTCAATTTACGTCGCTCCTATTTCAGATAGCGTATTGGGCAAAGCGGCATCTCAAAGCGCATGAAATGACGAGTACAATGCACCATTGAGGTTCTAGGGTAGGGCAAACAGAGACCCGATTAGATCATTTTATATTATCGTTAATTTAAGGATTGAGCGAAATTCTATCACATTCGTTCAATTTACGTCGCTCCTATTTCAGATAGCGTATTGGGCAAAGCGGCATCTCAAAGCGCATGAAATGACGAGTAAAATGCACTGTTAAACTTCTAGGGTAGGGCAAGCAGAGACCCGATTAGATCATTTTATATTATGGTTAATTTAAGAATTCAGCAAAATTCTATCACATTCGTTCAATTTAGGTCGCTCCTATTTCAGATAGCGTATTGGGCTAAGCGGCATCTCAAAGCGCATGAAATGGCGAGTGAAATGCACTATAAGACTTCTATGGTAGGGCGAACAGAGACCAGATTAGATCATTTTACATTCTGGTTAATAAAATAATTCAGCGAAATTCTATCACATTTGTTCAACTTTCGTCGCTCCTATTTCAGATAGCGTATTGAGCTAAGCGGCATCTCAAAGCGCATGGAATGGCGAATAAAATGGACTATTAAACTTCTAGGGTAGAGCAAACAGAGACCCGATTAGATCATTTTATATTACGGTTAATATAAGAATTCAGCGTAATTCTATCACATTTCTTCAAATTACGTCGCTCCTATTTCAGATAGCGTACTGTGCTGGCCGGCATCTTAAAGCGCGTGGAATGGCGAGTAAAATGCACTATTAAACTTCTATGATAGGGCAATCAGTGACCCGATTAGATCATTTTATATTATCGTTAATTTAAGAATTCAGCGAAATTCTATCACATTTGTTCAATTTACGTCGCTCCAATTTCAGATAGCGTATTGGGCTAAGCGACATCTCAAAGCGCATGAAATGGCGAGCAAAATGCACTATTAAACTTCTAGGGTAGGGCAAACAGAGACCCGATTAGATCATTTTGTACTATGGTTAATTTAAGAATTCAGCAAAATTCTATCACGTTTGTTCAATTTACGTCGCTCCTATTGCAGATAGCGTATTGGGTTAAGCGGCACCTCAAAGCGCATGAAATTGCGAGTAAAATGCACTATTAAACTTCTAGGCTAGGGCGAACACAGACCAGATTAGATCATTTTACATTCTGGTTAATAAAATAATTCAGCGAAATTCTATCACATTTGTTCAACTTTCGTTGCTCCTATTTCAGATAGCGTATTGGGTTAAGCGGCATCTCAAAGCGCATGAAATGGCGAGTACAATGCACTATTAAACTTCTAGGGTAGGGCAAACAGAGACCCGATTAGATCATTTTATATTATGGTTAATTTAAGAATTCAGCAGAATTCTATCACATTTGTTCAATTTACGTCGCTCCTATTTCGGATAGCGTACTGGGCTAGGAGGCATCCTAAAGCGCGTGGAGTGGCGAGTAAAATGCACTATTAAACATGTATGATACGGCAATCAGAGACACGATTAGATCATTTTATATTTTGTTTAATACAAGATTTCAGGGAAATTCTATCACATTTGTTCAATTCGTGTCGCTCATATTTCAGATAGCGTATTGGGCTAAGCGGCATCTCAAAGCGCATGAAATGGCGAGTAAAATGCACTGTTAAACTTCAATGATAGGGCAGTCAGAGACCCGGTTAGATCATTTTATATTTTGTTTAATTGAAGAATTCAGCAAGATTCTATCACATTTGTTCAATTTACGTCGCTCATATTTCCGATAGCGTATTGGGCTAAGCGGCATCTCAAAGCGCATGAAATGGCGAGTAAAATGCACTATTAAACTTCTAGGGTAGGGCAATCAGTGACCCGATTAGATCATTTTATATTATAGTTAATTTAAGAATTCAGCGATATTCTATCACATTTGTTCAATTTACGTCGCTCCTATTTCAGATAGCGTATTGGGCTAAGCGGCATCTCAAAGCGCATGAAATGGCGAGCAAAATGCACTATTAAACTTCTAGGGTAGGGCAAACAGAGACCCGATTAGATCATTTTGTACTATGGTTAATTTAAGAATTCAGCAAAATTCTATCACGTTTGTTCAATTTACGTCGCTCCTATTGCAGATAGCGTATTGGGTTAAGCGGCACCTCAAAGCGCATGAAATTGCGAGTAAAATGCACTATTAAACTTCTAGGGTAGAGCAAACAGGGACCCGATTAGATCATTTTATATTATGGTTAATATAAGAATTCAGGGAAATTCTATCACATTTGTTCAATTTACGTCGCTCCTATTTCAGATAGCGTATTGGGCTAGGCTGCATCTTAAAGCGCGTGGAATGGCGAGTAAAAGGCACTATTAAACTTCTATGATAGGGCAATCAGAGACCCGATTAGATCATTTTATATTTTGGTTAATATAAGAATTCAGTGAAATTCTATCACATTTGTTCAATTTACGTCGCTCCTATTTCAGATAGCGTATTGGGCAAAGCGGCATCTCAAAGCGCATGAAATGACGAGTAAAATGCACTATTAAAGTTCTAGGGTAGGGCAAACAGAGACCCGATTAGATCATTTTATATTATGGTTAATTTAAGAATTCAGCAAAATTCTATCAGATTTGTTCAATTTACGTCGCTCCTATTTCGGATAGCGTACTGGGCTAGGCGGCATCCTAAAGCGCGTGGAGTGGCGAGTAAAACGCACTATTAAATTTGTATGATAGGGCAATCAGAGACGCGATTAGATCATTTTATATTTTGTTTAATACAAGATTTCAGGGAAATTCTATCACATTTGTTCAATTCGTGTCGCTCATATTTCAGATAGCGTATTGGGCTAAGCGGCATCTCAAAGCGCATGAAATGGCGAGTAAAATGCACTATTAAACTCCTAGGGTAGGGCAAACAGAGACCCGATTAGATCATTTTATATTATGGTTAATTTAAGAATTCAGCAAGATTCTATCACATTTGTTGAATTTACGTCGCTCCTATTTCAGATAGCGTACAGGGCTAGGCGGCATCTTAAAGCGCGTGGAATGGCGAGTAAAATGCACTGTTAAACTTCTATGATAGGGCAGTCAGAGACCCGATTAGATCATTTTATATTTTGTTTAATATAAGATTTCAGGGAAATCCTATCACATTTGTTCTATCTACGTCGCTCCTATTTCAGTTAGCGTATTGGGCTAACCGGCATCTCAAAGCGCATGAAATGGCGAATAAAATGGACTATTAAACTTCTAGGGTAGGGCAAACGGAGACCCGATTAGATCATTATATATTACGGTTAATATAAGAATTCAGCGTAATTCTATCACATTTGTTCAATTTACGTCGCTCCTATTTCAGATAGCGTACTGGGCTAGGCGGCATCTTAAAGCGCGTGGAATGGCGAGTAAAATGCACTATTAAACTTGTACGATAGGGCAATCAGAGACGCGATTAGATCATTTTATATTTTGTTTAATATAAGATTTCAGGGAAATTCTATCACATTTGTTCAATTTACGTCGCTCCTATTTCAGATAGCGTATTGGGCTAAGCGGCAACTGAAAGCGCATGAAATGACGAGTGAAATGCACTATTAAACTTCTAGGGTAGGGCGAACAGAGACCCGATTAGATCATTTTACATTAAGGTTAATATAAGAATTCAGGGAAATTCTATCACATTTGTTCAATTCGTGTCGCTCATATTTCAGATAGCGTATTGGGCTAAGCGGCATCTCAAAGCGCATGAAATGGCGAGTAAAATGCACTGTTAAACTCCTAGGGTAGGGCAAACAGAGACCCTATTAGATCATTTTATATTATGGTTAATTTAAGAATTCAGCGAAATTCTATCACATTTGTTCCATTTACGTCGCTCCAATTTCAGATAGCGTATTTGGCTAAGCGGCATCTCAAAGCGCATGAAATGGCGAATAAAATGCACTATTAAACTTCTAGGCTAGGGCGAACAGAGACCCGAGCAGATCATTTTACATTATGGTTAATAAAAGAATTCAGCGTAATTCTATCACATTTGTTCAACTTACGTCGCTCCTATTTCAGATAGCGTATTGGGCTAAGCGGCATCTCAAAGCGCATGAAATGGCGAGTAAAATGCACTATTAAACTCCTAGGGTAGGGCAAACAGAGTCCCGATTAGATCATTTTATATTATGGTTAATTTAAGAATTCAGCAAGATTCTATCACATTTGTTGAATTTACGTCGCTCCTATTTCAGATAGCGTACAGGGCTAGGCGGCATCTTAAAGCGCGTGGAATGGCGAGTAAAATGCACTGTTAAACTTCTATGATAGGGCAGTCAGAGACCCGATTAGATCATTTTATATTTTGTTTAATATAAGATTTCAGGGAAATCCTATCACATTTGTTCTATCTACGTCGCTCCTATTTCAGTTAGCGTATTGGGCTAACCGGCATCTCAAAGCGCATGAAATGGCGAATAAAATGGACTATTAAACTTCTAGGGTAGGGCAAACGGAGACCCGATTAGATCATTATATATTACGGTTAATATAAGAATTCAGCGTAATTCTATCACATTTCTTCAAATTACGTCGCTCCTATTTCAGATAGCGTACTGGGCTAGCCGGCATCTTAAAGCGCGTGGAATGGCGAGTAAAATGCACTATTAAACTTGTACGATAGGGCAATCAGAGACGCGATTAGATCATTTTATATTTTGTTTAATATAAGATTTCAGGGAAATTCTATCACATTTGTTCAATTTACGTCGCTCCTATTTCAGATAGCGTATTGGGCTAGGCTGCATCTTAAAGCGCGTGGAATGGCGAGTAAAAGGCACTATTAAACTTCTATGATAGGGCAATCAGAGACCCGATTAGATCATTTTATATTTTGGTTAATATAAGAATTCAGTGAAATTCTATCACATTTGTTCAATTTACGTCGCTCCTATTTCAGATAGCGTATTGGGCAAAGCGGCATCTCAAAGCGCATGAAATGACGAGTAAAATGCACTATTAAAGTTCTAGGGTAGGGCAAACAGAGACCCGATTAGATCATTTTATATTATGGTTAATTTAAGAATTCAGCAAAATTCTATCAGATTTGTTCAATTTACGTCGCTCCTATTTCGGATAGCGTACTGGGCTAGGCGGCATCCTAAAGCGCGTGGAGTGGCGAGTAAAACGCACTATTAAATTTGTATGATAGGGCAATCAGAGACGCGATTAGATCATTTTATATTTTGTTTAATACAAGATTTCAGGGAAATTCTATCACATTTGTTCAATTCGTGTCGCTCATATTTCAGATAGCGTATTGGGCTAAGCGGCATCTCAAAGCGCATGAAATGGCGAGTAAAATGCACTATTAAACTCCTAGGGTAGGGCAAACAGAGACCCGATTAGATCATTTTATATTATGGTTAATTTAAGAATTCAGCAAGATTCTATCACATTTGTTGAATTTACGTCGCTCCTATTTCAGATAGCGTACAGGGCTAGGCGGCATCTTAAAGCGCGTGGAATGGCGAGTAAAATGCACTGTTAAACTTCTATGATAGGGCAGTCAGAGACCCGATTAGATCATTTTATATTTTGTTTAATATAAGATTTCAGGGAAATCCTATCACATTTGTTCTATCTACGTCGCTCCTATTTCAGTTAGCGTATTGGGCTAACCGGCATCTCAAAGCGCATGAAATGGCGAATAAAATGGACTATTAAACTTCTAGGGTAGGGCAAACGGAGACCCGATTAGATCATTATATATTACGGTTAATATAAGAATTCAGCGTAATTCTATCACATTTCTTCAAATTACGTCGCTCCTATTTCAGATAGCGTACTGGGCTAGCCGGCATCTTAAAGCGCGTGGAATGGCGAGTAAAATGCACTATTAAACTTGTACGATAGGGCAATCAGAGACGCGATTAGATCATTTTATATTTTGTTTAATATAAGATTTCAGGGAAATTCTATCACATTTGTTCAATTTACGTCGCTCCTATTTCAGATAGCGTATTGGGCTAAGCGGCAACTGAAAGCGCATGAAATGACGAGTGAAATGCACTATTAAACTTCTAGGGTAGGGCGAACAGAGACCCGATTAGATCATTTTACATTAAGGTTAATATAAGAATTCAGGGAAATTCTATCACATTTGTTCAATTCGTGTCGCTCATATTTCAGATAGCGTATTGGGCTAAGCGGCATCTCAAAGCGCATGAAATGGCGAGTAAAATGCACTGTTAAACTCCTAGGGTAGGGCAAACAGAGACCCTATTAGATCATTTTATATTATGGTTAATTTAAGAATTCAGCGAAATTCTATCACATTTGTTCCATTTACGTCGCTCCAATTTCAGATAGCGTATTTGGCTAAGCGGCATCTCAAAGCGCATGAAATGGCGAATAAAATGCACTATTAAACTGCTAGGCTAGGGCGAACAGAGACCCGAGCAGATCATTTTACATTATGGTTAATAAAAGAATTCAGCGTAATTCTATCACATTTGTTCAACTTACGTCGCTCCTATTTCAGATAGCGTATTGGGCTAAGCGGCATCTCAAAGCGCATGAAATGGCGAGTAAAATGCACTATTAAACTCCTAGGGTAGGGCAAACAGAGACCCGATTAGATCATTTTATATTATGGTTAATTTAAGAATTCAGCAAGATTCTATCACATTTGTTGAATTTACGTCGCTCCTATTTCAGATAGCGTACAGGGCTAGGCGGCATCTTAAAGCGCGTGGAATGGCGAGTAAAATGCACTGTTAAACTTCTATGATAGGGCAGTCAGAGACCCGATTAGATCATTTTATATTTTGTTTAATATAAGATTTCAGGGAAATCCTATCACATTTGTTCTATCTACGTCGCTCCTATTTCAGTTAGCGTATTGGGCTAACCGGCATCTCAAAGCGCATGAAATGGCGAATAAAATGGACTATTAAACTTCTAGGGTAGGGCAAACGGAGACCCGATTAGATCATTATATATTACGGTTAATATAAGAATTCAGCGTAATTCTATCACATTTCTTCAAATTACGTCGCTCCTATTTCAGATAGCGTACTGGGCTAGCCGGCATCTTAAAGCGCGTGGAATGGCGAGTAAAATGCACTATTAAACTTGTACGATAGGGCAATCAGAGACGCGATTAGATCATTTTATATTTTGTTTAATATAAGATTTCAGGGAAATTCTATCACATTTGTTCAATTTACGTCGCTCCTATTTCAGATAGCGTATTGGGCTAAGCGGCAACTGAAAGCGCATGAAATGACGAGTGAAATGCACTATTAAACTTCTAGGGTAGGGCGAACAGAGACCCGATTAGATCATTTTACATTAAGGTTAATATAAGAATTCAGGGAAATTCTATCACATTTGTTCAATTCGTGTCGCTCATATTTCAGATAGCGTATTGGGCTAAGCGGCATCTCAAAGCGCATGAAATGGCGAGTAAAATGCACTATTAAACTCCTAGGGTACGGCAAACAGAGACCCTATTAGATCATTTTATATTATGGTTAATTTAAGAATTCAGCGAAATTCTATCACATTTGTTCCATTTACGTCGCTCCAATTTCAGATAGCGTATTTGGCTAAGCGGCATCTCAAGGCGCATGAAATGGCGAATAAAATGCACTATTAAACTTCTAGGCTAGGGCGAACAGAGACCCGAGCAGATCATTTTACATTATGGTTAATAAAAGAATTCAGCGTAATTCTATCACATTTGTTCAACTTACGTCGCTCCTATTTCAGATAGCTTATTGGGCTAAGCGGCAACTCAAAGCGCATGAAATGACGAGTGCAATGCACTATTAAACTTCTAGGGTAGGGCGAACAAAGACACGATTAGATCATTTTACATTAAGGTTAAAATAAGAATTCAGCGAAATTCTATCACATTTGTTCAATTTACGTCGCTCCTATTTCAGATAGCGTATTGGGCTAAGCTGCATCTCAAAGCGCAAGAAATGGTTCGTACAATGCACTATTCAACTTCTAGGGTAGGGCAAACAGAGACCGGATTAGATCATTTTATATTTTGGTTAATATAAGAATTCAGCGAAATTCTATCACATTTGTTCAATTTACGTCGCTCCTATTTCAGATAGCGTATTGGGCTAAGCGGCATCTCAAAGCGCATGAAATGGCGAGTAAAATGCACTATTAAACTTCTAGGGTAGGGCAATCAGAGACCCGATTAGATCATTTTATATTACGGTTAATATAAGAATTCAGCGTAATTCTGTGACATTTGTTCAACTTACGTAGCTCCTATTTCAGATAGCGTACTGGGCTAGGCGGCATCTTAAAGCGCGTGGAATGGCGAGTAAAATGCACTATTAAACTTCTATAATAGGGCAATCAGAGACCCGATTAGATCATTTTATATTTTGGTTAATATAAGGATTCAGCGTAATTCTATCACATTTGTTCAATTTACGTCGCTCCTATTTCAGATAGCGCATTGGGCTAAGCGGCATCTCAAAGCGCATGAAATGGCGAGTAAAATGCACTATTAAACTTCTAGGGTAAGGCAAACAGAGACCCGATTAGATCATTTTATATTACGGTTAATATAAGAATTCAGCGTAATTCTATCACATTTGTTCAACATACGTCGCTCCTATTTCAGATAGTGTACTGGACTAGGCGGCATCTTAAAGCGCGTGGTAGGGCGAGTAAAATGCACTACTAAACTTCTATGGTAGGGCAATCAGAGTCCCGTTTAGATCATTTTATGTATTGTTTAATATAAGATTTCAGGGAAATTCTATCACATATGTTCAATTTACGTCGCTCCTATTTCAGATAGCGTATTGGGCTAAACGGCATCTCAAAGCGTATGAAATGACGAGAGAAATGCACTATTAAACTTCTTGGGTAGGGCGAACAGAGACCCGATTAGGTCATTTCATATTATGGTTAATTTAAGAATTCAGCGAAATTCTATCACATTGGTCAATTTACATCGCTCCTATTTCAAATAGCGTATTGGGCTAAGCGGCATCTCCATGGGCATGAAATGGCGAGTAAAATGCACTATTAAACTTCTAGGATAAGGCAAATGGAGACCCGATTAGACCATTTTATATTACGGTTAATATAAGAATTCATCGAAATTCTATCACATTTGTTCAATTTACATCGCTCCTATTTCAGATAGCGTACTGGACTAAGCGGCATCTCAAAGCGCAAGAAATGGCGAGTAAAATGCACTATTAAACTTCTAGGATAAGGCAAACAGAGACCCGATTAGATCATTTTATATTACGGTTAATATAAGAATTCTGCGTAATTCTGTGACATTTGTTCAACTTGCGTAGCTATTATTTCAGATAGCGTACTGGGCAAGGCGGCAACTTAAAGCTCGTGGAGTGGCGAGTAAAATGCACTATTAAACTTCTATGATAGGGCAATCAGAGACCCGATTAGATCATTTTCTATTTTGGTTAATATAAGAATCCAGCGAAATTCTATCACATTTGTACAATTTACGTCGCTCCTATTTCAGATAGCGTATTGGGCTAAGCGGCATCTCAAAGCGCACGAAAGGGCGAGTAAAATGCACTATTAAACTTCTAGGGTAGGGCAATCAGAGACCCTATAAGATCATTTTATATTTTGGTTAATATAAGAATTCAGCGAAATTCTATCACATTTGTTCAATTTACGTCGCTCCTATTTCAGATAGCGTATTGGGCTAAGCGGCATCTCAAAGCGCATGGAATGGCGAGTGAAATGCACTATTAAACTTCTATGATAGGGCAATCAGAGACCCGATTAGATCATTTTATATTTTGGTTAATATAAGAATTCAGCGAAATTCTATCACATTTGTTCAATTTACGTCGCTCCAATTTCAGATAGCTTATTGGGCTAAGCGGCATCGCAAAGCGCATGAATTGACGAGTGAAATGCACTATTAAACTTCTTGGGTAGGGCGAACAAAGACCCGATTAGATCATTTTATATTATGGTTAATTTAAGAATTCAGCGAAATTCTCTCACATTTGTTCAATTTACGTCGCTGATATTTCACATAGCGTATTGGGCTAAGCGGCATCTCAATGCGCATGAAATGGCCAGTAAAATGCACTATTAACTTCTAGGATAAGGCAAACGGAGACCCGATTAGACCATTTCATATTACGGTTAATATAAGAATTCAGCGTTATTCTATCACATTTGTTCAACTTACGTCGCTCCTATTTCAGATAGCGTACTGGGCTAGGCGGCATATTAAAGCGCGTGGAATGGCGAGCAAAATGCACTCTTAATCTTCTATGATAGGGCAATCAGAGACCCGATTAGATCATTTTATATTACGGTTAATATAAGAATTCAGCGTAATTCTATCACATTTGTTCAACATACGTCGCTCCTATTTCAGATAGTGTACTGGGCTAGGCGGCATCTTAAAGCGCGTGGAAGGGCGAGTAAAATGCACTACTAAACTTCTATGATCGGGCAATCAGAGTCCCGTTTAGATCATTTTATATTATGGTTAATTTAAGAATTCAGCGAAATTCTATCACATTTGTTCAATTTACGTTGCTCCTATTTCAGATAGCGTACTGGGCTAGGCGGCATCTTAAAGCGCGTGGAATGACGAGTAAAATGCACTATTAAACTTCTATGATAGGGCAATCAGAGACCCGATTAGATCATCTTATATTTTGGTTAATATAAGAATTCAGCGAAATTCTATCACATTTGTTCAATTTACGTCGTTCCTATTTCAGATAGCTTATTGGGCTAAGCGGCATCGCAAAGCGCATGAATTGACGAGTGAAATGCACTATTAAACTTCTTGGGTAGGGCGAACAAAGACCCGATTAGATCATTTTACATTAAGGTTAATATAAGAATTCAGCGAAATTCTATCACATTTGTTCAATTTACATCGCTCCTCTTTCAGATAGCGACTTGTGCTAAGCGGCATCACAAAGCGCAGGAAATGGCGAGTAAAATGCACTATTAAACTTCTAGGGTAGGGCAAACAGAGACCCCATTAGATCATTTTATATTATGGTTAATTTAAGAATTCAGCGAAATTCTCTCACATTTGTTCAATTTACGTCGCTGATATTTCAGATAGCGTATTGGGCTAAGCGGCATCTTAAAGCGTGTGTAATGGCGAGTAAAATGCACTATTACACTTCTATGATAGGGCAATCAGAGACCAGATTAGATCATTTTATATTTTGGTTAATATAAGAATTCAGCGAAATTCTCTCACATTTGTTCAATTTACGTCGCTGATATTTCAGACAGCGTATTGGGCTAAGCGGCATCTCAAAGCGCATGAAATGACGAGTGAAATGCACTATTAAACTTCTAGGGTAGGGCGAACAAAGACCCGATTAGATCATTTTACATTGAGGTTAATATAAGAATTCAGCGTGATTCTATCACATTTGTTCAACTTATGTCGCTCCTATTGCAGATAGCGTACTGTGCTAGGCGGCAACTTAAAGCGCGTGGAATGGCGAGTAAGATGCACTGTTAAACCTCTAGGGTAGGGAAAACAGAGACCCGATTAGATCATTTCATATTATGGTTTATTTAAGAATTCAGCGAAATTCTATCACATTTGTTCAATTTACGTCGCTCCTATGTCAGATAGCGTATTGGGCTAAGCGGCATCTCAAAGCGCATGAAATGGCGTGTAAAATGCACTATTAATCTTCTAGGGTAGGGCAATCAGAGACCCCATTAGATCATTTTATATTATGGTTTATTTAAGAATTCAGCGAAATTCTATCACATTTGTTCAATTTACGTCACTCGTATGTCAGATAGCCTATTGGGCTATGAGGCAACTTAAAGCGCGTGGAATGTCGAGTAAAATACACTATCAAACTTCTATGATAAGGCAATCAGAGACCCGATTAGATCATTTTATATTTTGGTTAATATAAGAATTCAGCGAAATTCTATCACATTTGTTCAATTTACGTCGCACCTATTTCAGATAGCGAACTCGGCTAAGCGGCATCTCACAGCGCATGAAGTGGCGAATAAAATGCACTATTAAACTTGTAGGCTAGGGCGAACAGAGACCCTATCAGATCATTTCACATTATGGTTAATAAAAGAATTCAGCGAACTTCTATCACATTTGTTCAACTTCTGTCGCTCCTATTTCAGATAGCGTATTGGGCTAAGCGGCATCTCAAAGCGCATGAAATGACGAGTGAAATGCACTATTAAAATTCTATGATAGGGCAATCAGAGACCCGATTAGATCATTTTATATTATGGTTAATTTAAGAATTCAGCAAAATTCCATCACATTTGTTCAATTTACGTCGCTCCTATTTCAGATAGCGTACTGGGCTAGGCGGCATCTTAAAGCGCGTGGAATGGCGAGTAAAATGCACTAATAAACTTCTACGATAGGGCAATCAGAGACCCGATTAGATCATTTTATATTTTGGTTAATATAAGAATTCAGCGAAATTCTATCACATTTGTTCAATTTACGTCGCTCCTATTTCAGATAGCATATTGGGCTAAGCGGCATCTCAAAGCGCATGAAATGACGAGTGAAATGCACTATTAAAATTCTACGATAGGGCAATCAGAGACCCGATTAGATCATTTTATATTATGGTTAATTTAAGAATTCAGCAAAATTCCATCACATTTGTTCAATTTACGTCGCTCCTATTTCAGATAGCGTACTGGGCTAGGCGGCATCTAAAAGCGCATGAAATGGCGAGTAAAACGCGCTATTAAACTTCTAGGATAAGACAAACAGAGACCCGATTAGATCATTTTATATTACGCTTAATATGAGAATGCAGCGTAATTCTATCACATTTGTTCAACTTACGTCGCTCCTATTTCAGATAGCGTACTGGGATAGGCGGCATCTCAAAGCGCATGAAATGGCGAGTGAAATGCACTATTAGACTTCTATGGTAGGGCGAACAGAGACCCGATTAGATCATTTTACATTAAGGTTGATATAAGAATTCACGGAAATTCTATCACATTCGTTCAATTTACGTCGCTCCTGTTTCAGATAGCGTACTGGGCTAGGCGGCATCTAAAAGCGCATGAAATGGCGAGTATAATGCACTATTAAACTTCTAGGATAACGCAAACAGAGACCCGATTAGATCATTTTATATTATGGTTAATTTAAGAATTCAGCGAAATTCTATCACATTTGTTCAATTTACGTCGCTCCTATTTCAGATAGCATACTGCGCAAGGCGGCTTCTTAAAGCGCGTGGAATGGCGAGTAAAACGCGCTATTAAACTTCTAGGATAAGGCAAACAGAGACCCGATTAGATCATTTTATATTACGGTTAATATAAGAATGCAGCGTAATTCCAGCACATTTGTTCAACTTACGTCGCTCCTATTTCAGATAGCGTACTGTGCTAGGCTGCATCTCAAAGCGCATGAAATGGCGAGTGAAATGCACTATTAGACTTCTATGGTAGGGCGAACAGAGGCCCGTTTAGATCATTTTACATTAAGGTTAATATAAGTATTCACGGAAATTCTATCACATTTGTTCAATTTACGTCGCTCCTATTTCAGATAGCGTACTGGGCTAGGCGGCATCTCAAAGCGCATGAAATGGCGACTAAAATGCACTATTAAACTTCTAGGCTAGGGCGAACAGAGACCCGATTAGATCATTTTACATTTTGGTTAATAAAAGAATTCAGCGAGATTCCATCACATTTGTTCAATTTACGTCGCTCCTATTTCAGATAGCATATTGGGCTAAGCGGCATCTCAAAGCGCATGAAATGACGAGTGAAATGCACTATTAAAATTCTATGATAGGGCAATCAGAGACCCGATTAGATCATTTTATATTATGGTTAATTTAAGAATTCAGCAAAATTCTATCACATTTGTTCAATTTACGTCGCTCCTATTTCAGATAGCGTACTGGGCTTGGCGGCATCTTAAAGCGCATGAAATGACGAGTGAAATGCACTATTAAACTTCTATGATAGGACTATCAGAGACCCGATTAGATCATTTTATATTTTGTTTAATATAAGATTTCAGGGAAATTTTATCACATTTGTTCAATTTACGTCGCTCCTATTTTAGATAGCGTACTGGGCTAGGCGGCATCTTAAAGCGCGTGGAATGTCAAGTAAACTGCACTATTAAATTTCTATGATAGGGCAATCAGAGACCCGATTAGATAATTTTATATATTGGTTAACATAAGAATTCAGCGAAATTCTATCACATTTGTTCAATTTACGTCGCTCCTATTACAGATAGCTTATTGGGCTTAGCGGCATCACAAAGCGCATGAAATGACGAGTGAAATGCACTATTAAACTTCGATGATAGGGCAATCAGAGACCCGATTAGATCATTTTATATTTTGTTTAATATAAGATTTCAGGGAAATTTTATCACGGTTGTTCAATTTACGTCGCTCCTATTTCAGATAGCGAACTCGGCTAAGCGGCATCTCAAAGCGCATGAAATGGCGAATAAAATGCACTATTAAACTTCTAGGCTAGGGCGAACAGAGACCCGATCAGTTCATTTCATATTATGGTTAATTTAAGAATTCAGCAAAATTCTATCACATTTGTTCAATTTACGTCGCTCCTATGTCAGTTAGCGTATTGGGCTAAGCGGCATCTCAAAGCGCATGAAATGGCGAGTAAAATGCACTATTAAACTTCTAGGGTAGGGCAAACAGAGACCCGATTAGATCATTTTATATTATGGTTAATTTAAGAATTCAGCAAAATTCTATCACATTTGTTCAAGTTACGTCGCTCCTATTTCAGATAGCGTACTGGGCTAGGCGGCATCTTAAATCGCGTGGAAGGGCGAGTAAAATGCACTACTAAACTTCTATGATAGGGCAATCAGAGTCCCGATTAGATCATTTTATATTTTGTTTACTATAAGATTTCAGGGAAATTCTATCACATTTGTTCAATTTACGTCGCTCCTATTTCAGATAGCGTATTGGGCTAAGCAGCATCTCAAAGCGCAAGAAATGGCGAGTAAAATGCACTATTAAACTTCTAGGGTAGGGCAAACAGACACCCAATAAGATCATTTTATATTATGGTTAATTCAAGAATTCAGCGAAACTCTATCACATTTATTCAATTTATGTCGCTCCTATTTCAGATAGCGTATTGGGCTAAGCGGCATCTCAAAGCGCATGAAATGGCGAGTAAAATGCACTATTAAACTTCTATGATAGGGCAATCAGAGACCCGATTAGATCATTTTATATTTTGGTAAATATAAGAATTCAGCGAAATTCTGTCACATTTGTTCAATTTACGTCGTTCCTATTTCAGATAGCATACTGGGCTGGGCGGCATCTTAAAGCGCGTGGAATGGCGAGTAAAACGCACTATTAAACTTCTAGGGTAGGGCGAACAAAGACCCGATTAGATCATTTTACATTAAGGTTAATATAAGAATTCAGGGAAATTCTATCACATTTGTTCAACATACGTCGCTCATATTTCAGATAGTGTACTGGGCTAGGGGGCATCTTAAAGTGCGTGGAAGCGCGAGTAAAATGCACTACTAAACTTCTATGATAGAGCAATCAGAGGCCCGTTTAGATCATTTTATATTTTGTTTAATATAAGATTTCAGGGAAATTCTATCACATTTGTTCAATTTACGTCGTTCCTATTTCAGATAGCGTATTGAGCTATGCGACATCTCAAAGCGCATGAAATGACGAGTGAAATGCACTATTAAACTTCTAGGGTAGGGCGAACAGACACCCGAATAGATCATTTTATATTACGGTTAATATAAGGATTCAGCGTTATTCTATCACATTTGTTCAACTTACGTCGCTCCTATTTCAGAAAGCGTACTGGGCTAGGCGGCATCTCAAAGCGCGTGGAATGGCGAGTAAAATGCACTCTTACACATCTATGATAGGGCAATCAGAGACCCGATTAGATCATTTTATATTTTGGTTAATATAAGAATTCAGCGAAATTCTATCACATTTGTTCAATTTACGTCGCTCCTATTTCAGATAGCGTATTGGGCTAAGCTGCATCTCAAAGCGCAAGAAATGGCTCGTAAAATGCACTATTAAACTTCTAGGGTAGGGCAATCAGAGACCAGATTAGATCATTTTATATTATGGTTAATTTAAGAATTCAGCTAAATTCTATCACATTTGTTCAATTTACGTCGTTCCTATTTCAGATAGCATACTGGGCTAGGCGGCATCTTAAAGCGCGTGGAATGGCGAGTAAAATGCACTATTAAACTTCCAGGGTAGGGCAATCAGAGACCCGATTAGGTCATTTCATATTATGGTTAATTTAAGAATTCAGAAAAATTCTATCAAATTTGTTCAATTTACGTCGCTCCTATTTCAGATAGCGTACCCGGATAGGCGGCATCTTAAAGCGCGAGGAATGGCGAGTAAAATGCACTATTAAACTTCTATGATAGGGCAATCAGAGACCCGATTAGATCACTTTATATTTTGGTTAATATAAGAATTCAGCGAAATTCTATCACATTTGTTCAATTTACATCGCTCCTATTTCAGATAGTGACTTGTGCTAAGCGGCATCTCAAAGCGCAAGAAATGGCGAGTAAAATGCACTATTAAACTTCTAGGGTAGGGCAAACAGAGACCACATTAGATCATTTTATATTATGGTTAATTTAAGAATTCAGCGAAATTCTCTCCCATTTGTTCAATTTACGTCGCTGATATTTCAGATAGCGTATTGGGCTAAGCGGCATCTCAAAGCGCAAGAAATGGCGAGTAAAATGCACTATTAAACTTCTAGGGTAGGGCAATCAGAGACCCGATTAGATCATTTTATATTACGGTTAACATAAGAATTCAGCGAAATTCTATCACATTTGTTCAATTTACGTCGCTCCTATTTCAGATAGCGTATTGGGCTAAGCGGCATCTCAAAGCGCATGGAATGGCGAGTGAAATGCACTATTAAACTTCTAGGGTAGGGCGAACAGACACCCGAATAGATCATTTTATATTACGGTTAATATAAGGATTCAGCGTTATTCTATCACATTTGTTCAACTTACGTCGCTCCTATTTCAGAAAGCGTACTGGGCTAGGCGGCATCTCAAAGCGCGTGGAATGGCGAGTAAAATGCACTCTTAAACATCTATGATAGGGCAATCAGAGACCCGATTAGATCATTTTATATTTTGGTTAATATAAGAATTCAGCGAAATTCTATCACATTTGTTCAATTTACGTCGCTCCTATTTCGGATAGCGTATTGGGCTAAGCTGCATCTCAAAGCGCAAGAAATGGCTCGTAAAATGCACTATTAAACTTCTAGGGTAGGGCAATCAGAGACCAGATTAGATCATTTTATATTATGGTTAATTTAAGAATTCAGCAAAATTCTATCACATTTGTTCAATTTACGTCGTTCCTATTTCAGATAGCATACTGGGCTAAGCGGCATCTCAAAGCGCATGGAATGGCGAGTGAAATGCACTATTAAACTTCTATGATAGGGCAATCAGAGACCCGATTAGATCATTTTATATTTTGGTTAATATAAGAATTCAGCGAAATTCTATCACATTTGTTCAATTTACGTCGCTCCAATTTCAGATAGCTTATTGGGCTAAGCGGCATCGCAAAGCGCATGAATTGACGAGTGAAATGCACTATTAAACTTCTTGGGTAGGGCGAACAAAGACCCGATTAGATCATTTTATATTATGGTTAATTTAAGAATTCAGCGAAATTCTCTCACATTTGTTCAATTTACGTCGCTGATATTTCACATAGCGTATTGGGCTAAGCGGCATCTCAATGCGCATGAAATGGCCAGTAAAATGCACTATTAAACTTCTAGGATAAGGCAAACGGAGACCCGATTAGACCATTTCATATTACGGTTAATATAAGAATTCAGCGTTATTCTATCACATTTGTTCAACTTACGTCGCTCCTATTTCAGATAGCGTACTGGGCTAGGCGGCATATTAAAGCGCGTGGAATGGCGAGCAAAATGCACTCTTAATCTTCTATGATAGGGCAATCAGAGACCCGATTAGATCATTTTATATTACGGTTAATATAAGAATTCAGCGTAATTCTATCACATTTGTTCAACATACGTCGCTCCTATTTCAGATAGTGTACTGGGCTAGGCGGCATCTTAAAGCGCGTGGAAGGGCGAGTAAAATGCACTACTAAACTTCTATGATCGGGCAATCAGAGTCCCGTTTAGATCATTTTATATTATGGTTAATTTAAGAATTCAGCGAAATTCTATCACATTTGTTCAATTTACGTTGCTCCTATTTCAGATAGCGTACTGGGCTAGGCGGCATCTTAAAGCGCGTGGAATGACGAGTAAAATGCACTATTAAACTTCTATGATAGGGCAATCAGAGACCCGATTAGATCATCTTATATTTTGGTTAATATAAGAATTCAGCGAAATTCTATCACATTTGTTCAATTTACGTCGTTCCTATTTCAGATAGCTTATTGGGCTAAGCGGCATCGCAAAGCGCATGAATTGACGAGTGAAATGCACTATTAAACTTCTTGGGTAGGGCGAACAAAGACCCGATTAGATCATTTTACATTAAGGTTAATATAAGAATTCAGCGAAATTCTATCACATTTGTTCAATTTACATCGCTCCTCTTTCAGATAGCGACTTGTGCTAAGCGGCATCACAAAGCGCAGGAAATGGCGAGTAAAATGCACTATTAAACTTCTAGGGTAGGGCAAACAGAGACCCCATTAGATCATTTTATATTATGGTTAATTTAAGAATTCAGCGAAATTCTCTCACATTTGTTCAATTTACGTCGCTGATATTTCAGATAGCGTATTGGGCTAAGCGGCATCTTAAAGCGTGTGTAATGGCGAGTAAAATGCACTATTACACTTCTATGATAGGGCAATCAGAGACCAGATTAGATCATTTTATATTTTGGTTAATATAAGAATTCAGCGAAATTCTCTCACATTTGTTCAATTTACGTCGCTGATATTTCAGACAGCGTATTGGGCTAAGCGGCATCTCAAAGCGCATGAAATGACGAGTGAAATGCACTATTAAACTTCTAGGGTAGGGCGAACAAAGACCCGATTAGATCATTTTACATTGAGGTTAATATAAGAATTCAGCGTGATTCTATCACATTTGTTCAACTTATGTCGCTCCTATTGCAGATAGCGTACTGTGCTAGGCGGCAACTTAAAGCGCGTGGAATGGCGAGTAAGATGCACTGTTAAACCTCTAGGGTAGGGAAAACAGAGACCCGATTAGATCATTTCATATTATGGTTTATTTAAGAATTCAGCGAAATTCTATCACATTTGTTCAATTTACGTCGCTCCTATGTCAGATAGCGTATTGGGCTAAGCGGCATCTCAAAGCGCATGAAATGGCGTGTAAAATGCACTATTAATCTTCTAGGGTAGGGCAATCAGAGACCCCATTAGATCATTTTATATTATGGTTTATTTAAGAATTCAGCGAAATTCTATCACATTTGTTCAATTTACGTCGCTCGTATGTCAGATAGCCTATTGGGCTATGAGGCAACTTAAAGCGCGTGGAATGTCGAGTAAAATACACTATCAAACTTCTATGATAAGGCAATCAGAGACCCGATTAGATCATTTTATATTTTGGTTAATATAAGAATTCAGCGAAATTCTATCACATTTGTTCAATTTACGTCGCACCTATTTCAGATAGCGAACTCGGCTAAGCGGCATCTCACAGCGCATGAAGTGGCGAATAAAATGCACTATTAAACTTGTAGGCTAGGGCGAACAGAGACCCTATCAGATCATTTCACATTATGGTTAATAAAAGAATTCAGCGAACTTCTATCACATTTGTTCAACTTCTGTCGCTCCTATTTCAGATAGCGTATTGGGCTAAGCGGCATCTCAAAGCGCATGAAATGACGAGTGAAATGCACTATTAAAATTCTATGATAGGGCAATCAGAGACCCGATTAGATCATTTTATATTATGGTTAATTTAAGAATTCAGGAAAATTCCATCACATTTGTTCAATTTACGTCGCTCCTATTTCAGATAGCGTACTGGGCTAGGCGGCATCTTAAAGCGCGTGGAATGGCGAGTAAAATGCACTAATAAACTTCTACGATAGGGCAATCAGAGACCCGATTAGATCATTTTATATTTTGGTTAATATAAGAATTCAGCGAAATTCTATCACATTTGTTCAATTTACGTCGCTCCTATTTCAGATAGCATATTGGGCTAAGCGGCATCTCAAAGCGCATGAAATGACGAGTGAAATGCACTATTAAAATTCTACGATAGGGCAATCAGAGACCCGATTAGATCATTTTATATTATGGTTAATTTAAGAATTCAGCAAAATTCCATCACATTTGTTCAATTTACGTCGCTCCTATTTCAGATAGCGTACTGGGCTAGGCGGCATCTAAAAGCGCATGAAATGGCGAGTAAAACGCGCTATTAAACTTCTAGGATAAGACAAACAGAGACCCGATTAGATCATTTTATATTACGCTTAATATGAGAATGCAGCGTAATTCTATCACATTTGTTCAACTTACGTCGCTCCTATTTCAGATAGCGTACTGGGATAGGCGGCATCTCAAAGCGCATGAAATGGCGAGTGAAATGCACTATTAGACTTCTATGGTAGGGCGAACAGAGACCCGATTAGATCATTTTACATTAAGGTTGATATAAGAATTCACGGAAATTCTATCACATTCGTTCAATTTACGTCGCTCCTGTTTCAGATAGCGTACTGGGCTAGGCGGCATCTAAAAGCGCATGAAATGGCGAGTATAATGCACTATTAAACTTCTAGGATAACGCAAACAGAGACCCGATTAGATCATTTTATATTATGGTTAATTTAAGAATTCAGCGAAATTCTATCACATTTGTTCAATTTACGTCGCTCCTATTTCAGATAGCATACTGCGCAAGGCGGCTTCTTAAAGCGCGTGGAATGGCGAGTAAAACGCGCTATTAAACTTCTAGGATAAGGCAAACAGAGACCCGATTAGATCATTTTATATTACGGTTAATATAAGAATGCAGCGTAATTCCAGCACATTTGTTCAACTTACGTCGCTCCTATTTCAGATAGCGTACTGTGCTAGGCTGCATCTCAAAGCGCATGAAATGGCGAGTGAAATGCACTATTAGACTTCTATGGTAGGGCGAACAGAGGCCCGTTTAGATCATTTTACATTAAGGTTAATATAAGTATTCACGGAAATTCTATCACATTTGTTCAATTTACGTCGCTCCTATTTCAGATAGCGTACTGGGCTAGGCGGCATCTCAAAGCGCATGAAATGGCGACTAAAATGCACTATTAAACTTCTAGGCTAGGGCGAACAGAGACCCGATTAGATCATTTTACATTTTGGTTAATAAAAGAATTCAGCGAGATTCCATCACATTTGTTCAATTTACGTCGCTCCTATTTCAGATAGCATATTGGGCTAAGCGGCATCTCAAAGCGCATGAAATGACGAGTGAAATGCACTATTAAAATTCTATGATAGGGCAATCAGAGACCCGATTAGATCATTTTATATTATGGTTAATTTAAGAATTCAGCAAAATTCTATCACATTTGTTCAATTTACGTCGCTCCTATTTCAGATAGCGTACTGGGCTTGGCGGCATCTTAAAGCGCATGAAATGACGAGTGAAATGCACTATTAAACTTCTATGATAGGACTATCAGAGACCCGATTAGATCATTTTATATTTTGTTTAATATAAGATTTCAGGGAAATTTTATCACATTTGTTCAATTTACGTCGCTCCTATTTTAGATAGCGTACTGGGCTAGGCGGCATCTTAAAGCGCGTGGAATGTCAAGTAAACTGCACTATTAAATTTCTATGATAGGGCAATCAGAGACCCGATTAGATAATTTTATATATTGGTTAACATAAGAATTCAGCGAAATTCTATCACATTTGTTCAATTTACGTCGCTCCTATTACAGATAGCTTATTGGGCTTAGCGGCATCACAAAGCGCATGAAATGACGAGTGAAATGCACTATTAAACTTCGATGATAGGGCAATCAGAGACCCGATTAGATCATTTTATATTTTGTTTAATATAAGATTTCAGGGAAATTTTATCACGGTTGTTCAATTTACGTCGCTCCTATTTCAGATAGCGAACTCGGCTAAGCGGCATCTCAAAGCGCATGAAATGGCGAATAAAATGCACTATTAAACTTCTAGGCTAGGGCGAACAGAGACCCGATCAGTTCATTTCATATTATGGTTAATTTAAGAATTCAGCAAAATTCTATCACATTTGTTCAATTTACGTCGCTCCTATGTCAGTTAGCGTATTGGGCTAAGCGGCATCTCAAAGCGCATGAAATGGCGAGTAAAATGCACTATTAAACTTCTAGGGTAGGGCAAACAGAGACCCGATTAGATCATTTTATATTATGGTTAATTTAAGAATTCAGCAAAATTCTATCACATTTGTTCAAGTTACGTCGCTCCTATTTCAGATAGCGTACTGGGCTAGGCGGCATCTTAAATCGCGTGGAAGGGCGAGTAAAATGCACTACTAAACTTCTATGATAGGGCAATCAGAGTCCCGATTAGATCATTTTATATTTTGTTTACTATAAGATTTCAGGGAAATTCTATCACATTTGTTCAATTTACGTCGCTCCTATTTCAGATAGCGTATTGGGCTAAGCAGCATCTCAAAGCGCAAGAAATGGCGAGTAAAATGCACTATTAAACTTCTAGGGTAGGGCAAACAGACACCCAATAAGATCATTTTATATTATGGTTAATTCAAGAATTCAGCGAAACTCTATCACATTTATTCAATTTATGTCGCTCCTATTTCAGATAGCGTATTGGGCTAAGCGGCATCTCAAAGCGCATGAAATGGCGAGTAAAATGCACTATTAAACTTCTATGATAGGGCAATCAGAGACCCGATTAGATCATTTTATATTTTGGTAAATATAAGAATTCAGCGAAATTCTGTCACATTTGTTCAATTTACGTCGTTCCTATTTCAGATAGCATACTGGGCTGGGCGGCATCTTAAAGCGCGTGGAATGGCGAGTAAAACGCACTATTAAACTTCTAGGGTAGGGCGAACAAAGACCCGATTAGATCATTTTACATTAAGGTTAATATAAGAATTCAGGGAAATTCTATCACATTTGTTCAACATACGTCGCTCATATTTCAGATAGTGTACTGGGCTAGGGGGCATCTTAAAGTGCGTGGAAGCGCGAGTAAAATGCACTACTAAACTTCTATGATAGAGCAATCAGAGGCCCGTTTAGATCATTTTATATTTTGTTTAATATAAGATTTCAGGGAAATTCTATCACATTTGTTCAATTTACGTCGTTCCTATTTCAGATAGCGTATTGAGCTATGCGACATCTCAAAGCGCATGAAATGACGAGTGAAATGCACTATTAAACTTCTAGGGTAGGGCGAACAGACACCCGAATAGATCATTTTATATTACGGTTAATATAAGGATTCAGCGTTATTCTATCACATTTGTTCAACTTACGTCGCTCCTATTTCAGAAAGCGTACTGGGCTAGGCGGCATCTCAAAGCGCGTGGAATGGCGAGTAAAATGCACTCTTACACATCTATGATAGGGCAATCAGAGACCCGATTAGATCATTTTATATTTTGGTTAATATAAGAATTCAGCGAAATTCTATCACATTTGTTCAATTTACGTCGCTCCTATTTCGGATAGCGTATTGGGCTAAGCTGCATCTCAAAGCGCAAGAAATGGCTCGTAAAATGCACTATTAAACTTCTAGGGTAGGGCAATCAGAGACCCGATTAGATCATTTTATATTATGGTTAATTTAAGAATTCAGCAAAATTCTATCACATTTGTTCAATTTACGTCGTTCCTATTTCAGATAGCATACTGGGCTAGGCGGCATCTTAAAGCGCGTGGAATGGCGAGTAAAATGCACTATTAAACTTCCAGGGTAGGGCGAACAGAGACCCGATTAGGTCATTTCATATTATGGTTAATTTAAGAATTCAGAAAAATTCTATCAAATTTGTTCAATTTACGTCGCTCCTATTTCAGATAGCGTACCCGGATAGGCGGCATCTTAAAGCGCGAGGAATGGCGAGTAAAATGCACTATTAAACTTCTATGATAGGGCAATCAGAGACCCGATTAGATCACTTTATATTTTGGTTAATATAAGAATTCAGCGAAATTCTATCACATTTGTTCAATTTACATCGCTCCTATTTCAGATAGCGACTTGTGCTAAGCGGCATCTCAAAGCGCAAGAAATGGCGAGTAAAATGCACTATTAAACTTCTAGGGTAGGGCAAACAGAGACCACATTAGATCATTTTATATTATGGTTAATTTAAGAATTCAGCGAAATTCTCTCCCATTTGTTCAATTTACGTCGCTGATATTTCAGATAGCGTATTGGGCTAAGCGGCATCTCAAAGCGCATGAAATGGCGAGTAAAATGCACTATTAAACTTCTAGGGTAGGGCAATCAGAGACCCGATTAGATCATTTTATATTACGGTTAACATAAGAATTCAGCGAAATTCTATCACATTTGTTCAATTTACGTCGCTCCTATTTCAGATAGCGTATTGGGCTAAGCGGCATCTCAAAGCGCATGGAATGGCGAGTGAAATGCACTATTAAACTTCTAGGGTAGGGCGAACAGACACCCGAATAGATCATTTTATATTACGGTTAATATAAGGATTCAGCGTTATTCTATCACATTTGTTCAACTTACGTCGCTCCTATTTCAGAAAGCGTACTGGGCTAGGCGGCATCTCAAAGCGCGTGGAATGGCGAGTAAAATGCACTCTTAAACATCTATGATAGGGCAATCAGAGACCCGATTAGATCATTTTATATTTTGGTTAATATAAGAATTCAGCGAAATTCTATCACATTTGTTCAATTTACGTCGCTCCTATTTCGGATAGCGTATTGGGCTAAGCTGCATCTCAAAGCGCAAGAAATGGCTCGTAAAATGCACTATTAAACTTCTAGGGTAGGGCAATCAGAGACCAGATTAGATCATTTTATATTATGGTTAATTTAAGAATTCAGCAAAATTCTATCACATTTGTTCAATTTACGTCGTTCCTATTTCAGATAGCATACTGGGCTAGGCGGCATCTTAAAGCGCGTGGAATGGCGAGTAAAATGCACTATTAAACTTCCAGGGTAGGGCAATCAGAGACCCGATTAGATCATTTTATATTATGGTTAATATAAGAATTCAGCAAAATTCTATCACATTTGTTCAATTTACGTCGGTCCTATTTCAGATAGCGTATTTGGCTAAGCGGCATCTCAAAGCGCATGAAATGGCGAGTAAAATGCACTATTAAACTTCTAGGGTAAGGGAAACAGAGACCCGATTAGATCATTTTATATTACGGTTAATATAAGAATTCAGCGTAATTCTATCACATTTGTTCAACATGCGTCGCTCCTATTTCAGATAGTGTACTGGGCTAGGCGGCATCTTAAAGCGCGTGGAAGGGCGAGTAAAATGCACTATTAAACTTCCAGGGTAGGGCAATCAGAGACCCGATTAGATCATTTTATATTATGGTTAATTTAAGAATTCAGCAAAATTCTATCACATTTGTTCAATTTACGTCGTTCCTATTTCAGATAGCGTATTGGGCTAAGCGGCATCTCAAAGCGCATGGAATGGCGAGTGAAATGCATTATTAAACTTCTAGGGTAGGGCGAACAGACACCCGAATAGATCATTTTATATACGGTTAATATAAGAATTCAGCGTAATTCTATCACATTTGTTCAACTAACGTCTCTCCTATTTCAGATAGCGTACTGGACTAGGCGGCATCTTAAAGCGCGTGGAAGGGCGAGTAAAATGCACTTCTAAACTTCTATGATAGGGCAATGAGAGTTCCGAATAGATCATTTTATATTTTGTTTACTATAACATTTCAGGGAAATTCTATCACATTTGTTCAATTTACGTCGCTCCTATTTCAGATAGCGTATTGGGCTAAGCGGCATCTCAAAGCGCAAGAAATGGCGAGTAAAATGCACTATTAAACTTCTAGGGTAGGGCAAACAGAGACCCCATTAGATCATTTTATATTATGGTTAATTTAAGAATTCAGCGAAATTCTATCACATTTGTTCAATTTACGTTGCTCCTATTTCAGATAGCGTACTGGGCGAGGCGGCATCTTAAAGCGCATGCAATGACGAGTAAAATGCACTATTAATCTTCTATGATAGGGCAATCAGAGACCCGATTAGATCATCTTATATTTTGGTTAATATAAGCATTCAGCGAAATTCTATCACATTTGTTCAATTTACGTCGTTGCTATTTCAGATAGCGTACTGGGCTATGCGGCATCTTAAAGCGTGTGTAATGGCGAGTAAAATGCACTATTAAACTTCTATGATAGGGCAATCAGCGACCCGATTAGATCATTTTATATTTTGGTTAATATAAGAATTCAGCGAAATTCTATCACATTTGTTCAATTTACGTCGCTCCAATTTCAGATAGCTTATTGGGCTAAGCGGCATCGCAAAGCGCATGAATTGACGAGTGAAATGCACTATTAAACTTCTTGGGTAGGGCGAACAAAGACCCGATTAGATCATTTTACATTAAGGTTAATATAAGAATTCAGCGAAATTCTATCACATTTGTTCAATTTACATCGCTCCTATTTCAGATAGCGACTTGTGCTAAGCGGCATCTCAAAGCGCAGGAAATGGCGAGTAAAATGCACTATTAAACTTCTAGTGGAGGGCAAACAGAGACCCCATTAGATCATTTTACATTATGGTTAATTTAAGAATTCAGCGAAATTCTCTCACATTTGTTCAATTTACGTCGCTGATATTTCAGATAGCGTATTGGGCTAGGCGGCATCTCAAAGCGCAAGAAATGGCGAGTAAAATGCACTATTAAACTTCTAGGGTAGGGCAAACAGAGACCCAATTAGGTCATTTCATATTATGGTTAATTTAAGAATTCAGAAAAATTCAATCACATTTGTTCAATTTACGTCGTTCCTATTTCAGATAGCATACTGGGCTAGGCGGCAACTTAAAGCGCGCGGAATGGCGGATAAATGCACTATTACACTTGTATGATAGGGCAATCAGAGACCCGATTAGATCATTTTATATTGTGGTTAATTTAAGAATTCAGCGAAATTCTGTCACATTTGTTCAATTTACGTCGCTCCTATTTCAGATAGCGTATTGGGCTAAGCGGCATCTCGAAGCGCAAGATATGGCGAGTAAAATGCACTATTAACCTTCTAGGGTAGGGCAAACGGAGACCCCATTAGATCATTTTATGTTATGGTTAATTTAAGAATTCAGCGAAATTCTATCACATTTGTTCAATTTACGTTGCTCCTATTTCAGATAGCGTATTGGGCTAAGCGGCATCTCAAAGCGCAAGAAATGGCGAGTAAAATTCACTATTAAACTTCTAGGGTGGGGCAAACAGAGACCAGTTTAGATCACTTTATATTATGGTTAATTTAAGAATTCAGCGAAATTCTATCTCATTTGTACAATTTACGTCGATCCTATTGCAGATAGCGTATTGGGCTAAGCGGCATCTCAAAGCGCATGAAATGGCGAGTAAAATGCACTATTAAACTTCTATGGTAATGCAAACAGAGACCCGATTAGATCATTTTATATTACGGTTAATATAAGAATTGAGCGTAATTCTATCACATTTGTTCAACATACGTCGCTCCTATTTCAGATAGTGTACTGGGCTAGGCGGCATCTTAAAGCGCGTGGAAGGGCGAGTAAAATGCACTACTAAACTTCTATGATAGGGCAATCAGAGTCCCGTTTAGATCATTTTATATTTTGATTAATATAAGATTTCAGGGAAATTCTATCACATTTGTTCAATTTACGTCGCTCCTATTTCAGATAGCTATTGGGCTAAGCGGCATCTCAAAGCGCATGAAATGACGAGAGAAATGCACTATTAAACTTCTTGGGTAGGGCGAACAGAGACCCGATTACATCATTTTATATCATGGTTAATTTAAGAATTCAGCAAAATTCTATCACATTTGTTCAATTTACGTCGCTCCTATTTCAGATAGCGTACTGGGCTAGGCGGCATCTTAAAGCGCGTGCAATGACGCGTAAAATGCACTATTAAACTTCTATGATAGGGCAATCAGAGACCCGATTAGATCATTTTATATTTTGGTTAATATAAGAATTCAGCGAAAATCTATCACATTTGTTCAATTTACGTCGATCCTATTTCAGATAGCTTATTGGGCTAAGCGGAATCTCAAAGCGCATGAAGTGGCGAGTAAAATGCACTATTAAACTTCTAGGGTAGGGCGAACAAAGACCCGATTAGATCATTTTACATTAAGGTTAATATAAGAATTCAGCGAAATTCTATCACATTTGTTCAATTTACATCGCTCCTATTTCAGATAGCGGCTTGTGCTAAGCGGCATCTCAAAGCGCAAGAAATGGCGAGTAAAATGCACTATTAAACTTCTAGGGTAGGGCAAACAGAGACCACATTAGATCATTTTATATTATGGTTAATTTAAGAATTCAGCGAAATTCTCTCACATTTGTTCAATTTACGTCGCTGATATTTCAGATAGCGTATTGGGCTAAGCGGCATCTCAAAGCGCAAGAAATGGCGAGTAAAATGCACTATTAAACTTCTATGATAGGGCAATCAGAGACCCGATTAGATCATTTTATATTTTGGTGAATATAAGAATTCAGCGAAATTCTATCACATTTGTTCAATTTACGTCGCTCCTATTTCAGATAGCATATTGGGCTTAGCGGCATCGCAAAGCGCATGAAATGACGAGTGAAATGCACTATTAATCTTCTTGGGTAGGGCGAACAGAGAGCCGATTACATCATTTTATATTATGGTTAATTTAAGAATTCGGCAAAATTCTATCACATTCGTCCAATTTACGTCGCTCCTATTTCAGATAGCGTATTGGGCTAAGCGGCATCTCAAAGCGCATGAAATGGCGAGAAAATGCACTATTAAACTTCTAGGCTAGGGCGAACAGAGACCTGATTAGATCATTTTATATTATGGTTAATTCAAGAATTCTTCGAAAATCTATCACATATGTTCAATTTACATCGCTCCTATTTCAGATTGCGCACTGGGCTAAGCGGCATCTCAAAGCGCATGAAATGACGAGTGAAATGCACTATTAATCTTCTTGGGTAGGGCGAACAGAGACCCGATTAGAACATTTTACATTAAGGTTAATATAAGAATTCAGCGTAATTCTATCACATTTGTTCAACTTACGCCGCTCCTATTTCAGATAGCGTACCGGGCTAGGCGGCATCTCAAAGCGCATGAAATGGCGAGTAAAATGCACTATTAAACTTCTAGGGTAGGGCAAACGCAGACCCGATTAGATCAATTTATATTAAGGTTAATATAAGTATTCAGGGAAATTCTATCACATTTGTTCAATTTACGTCGTTCCTATATCAGCTAGCGTATTGGGCTAAGCGGCATCTCAAAGCGCATGAAATGGCGAGTAAAATGCACTGTTAAACTTCTAGGGTAGGGCAAACAGAGACCCGATTAGATCATTTCATATTATGGTTTATTTAAGAATTCAGAAAGATTCTATCACATTTGTCCAATTTACGTCGCTCCTATTTCAGATAGCTTATTCAGCTAAGCGGCATCTCAAAGCGCATGAAATGACGTGTGAAATGCACTAGTAATCTTCTAGGGTAGGGCGAACAGAGACCCGATTACATCATTTTACATTAAGGTTAATATAAGAATTCAGCGAGATTCTCTCACATTTGTTCAATTTACATCGCTCCTATTTCAGATAGCGACTTGTGCTAAGCGGCATCTCAAAGCGCAGGAAATGGCGAGTAAAATGCACTATTAAACTTCTAGGGTAGGGCAAACAGAGACCCCATTAGATCATTTTATATTATGGTTAATTTAAGAATTCAGCGAAATTCTATCACATTTGTTCAATTTACGTCGCTCCTATTTCAGATAGCTATTGGGCTAAGCGGCATCTCAAAGCGCATGAAGTGGCGAGTAAAATGCACTATTAAACTTCTAGGGTAGGGCGAACAAAGACCCGATTAGATTATTTTACATTAAGGTTAATATAAGAATTCAGCGAAATTCTATCACATTTGTTCAATTTACATCGCTCCTATTTCAGATAGCGACTTGTGCTAAGCGGCATCTCAAAGCGCACGAAATGGCGAGTAAAATGCACTATTAAACTTCTAGGGTAGGGCAAACAGAGACCACATTAGATCATTTTATATTATGGTTAATTTAAGAATTCAGCGAAATTCTCTCACATTTGTTCAATTTATGTCGCTGATATTTCAGATA
The DNA here is from genome assembly GCA_916610135.2 of Macropis europaea. Taxonomy (NCBI): domain Eukaryota; kingdom Metazoa; phylum Arthropoda; class Insecta; order Hymenoptera; family Melittidae; genus Macropis; species Macropis europaea. The sequence goes on along the minus strand of CAKAJE020000049.1, from coordinate 4,949 downwards.
GCGTATTGGGCTAAGCGGCATCTCAAAGCGCAAGAAATGGCGAGTAAAATGCACTATTAAACTTCTAGGGTAGGGCAAACAGAGACCCCATTAGATCATTTTATATTATGGTTTATTTAAGAATTCAGCGAAATTCTATCACATTTGTTCAATTTACGTCGCTCGTATGTCAGATAGCCTATTGGGCTATGAGGCAACTTAAAGCGCGTGGAATGTCGAGTAAAATACACTATCAAACTTCTATGATAAGGCAATCAGAGACCCGATTAGATCATTTTATATTTTGGTTAATATAAGAATTCAGCGAAATTCTATCACATTTGTTCAATTTACGTCGCACCTATTTCAGATAGCGAACTCGGCTAAGCGGCATCTCACAGCGCATGAAGTGGCGAATAAAATGCACTATTAAACTTGTAGGCTAGGGCGAACAGAGACCCTATCAGATCATTTCACATTATGGTTAATAAAAGAATTCAGCGAAATTCTATCACATTTGTTCAACTTCTGTCGCTCCTATTTCAGATAGCGTATTGGGCTAAGCGGCATCTCAAAGCGCATGAAATGACGAGTGAAATGCACTATTAAAATTCTATGATAGGGCAATCAGAGACCCGATTAGATCATTTTATATTATGGTTAATTTAAGAATTCAGCAAAATTCCATCACATTTGTTCAATTTACGTCGCTCCTATTTCAGATAGCGTACTGGGCTAGGCGGCATCTTAAAGCGCGTGGAATGGCGAGTAAAATGCACTAATAAACTTCTACGATAGGGCAATCAGAGACCCGATTAGATCATTTTATATTTTGGTTAATATAAGAATTCAGCGAAATTCTATCACATTTGTTCAATTTACGTCGCTCCTATTTCAGATAGCATATTGGGCTAAGCGGCATCTCAAAGCGCATGAAATGACGAGTGAAATGCACAATTAAAATTCTACGATAGGGCAATCAGAGACCCGATTAGATCATTTTATATTATGGTTAATTTAAGAATTCAGCAAAATTCCATCACATTTGTTCAATTTACGTCGCTCCTATTTCAGATAGCGTACTGGGCTAGGCGGCATCTAAAAGCGCATGAAATGGCGAGTAAAACGCGCTATTAAACTTCTAGGATAAGACAAACAGAGACCCGATTAGATCATTTTATATTACGCTTAATATGAGAATGCAGCGTAATTCTATCACATTTGTTCAACTTACGTCGCTCCTATTACAGATAGCGTACTGGGATAGGCGGCATCTCAAAGCGCATGAAATGGCGAGTGAAATGCACTATTAGACTTCTATGGTAGGGCGAACAGAGACCCGATTAGATCATTTTACATTAAGGTTGATATAAGAATTCACGGAAATTCTATCACATTCGTTCAATTTACGTCGCTCCTGTTTCAGATAGCGTACTGGGCTAGGCGGCATCTAAAAGCGCATGAAATGGCGAGTATAATGCACTATTAAACTTCTAGGATAACGGAAACAGAGACCCGATTAGATCATTTTATATTATGGTTAATTTAAGAATTCAGCGAAATTCTATCACATTTGTTCAATTTACGTCGCTCCTATTTCAGATAGCATACTGCGCAAGGCGGCTTCTTAAAGCGCGTGGAATGGCGAGTAAAACGCGCTATTAAACTTCTAGGATAAGGCAAACAGAGACCCGATTAGATCATTTTATATTACGGTTAATATAAGAATGCAGCGGAATTCCAGCACATTTGTTCAACTTACGTCGCTCCTATTTCAGATAGCGTACTGTGCTAGGCTGCATCTCAAAGCGCATGAAATGGCGAGTGAAATGCACTATTAGACTTCTATGGTAGGGCGAACAGAGGCCCGTTTAGATCATTTTACATTAAGGTTAATATAAGTATTCACGGAAATTCTATCACATTTGTTCAATTTACGTCGCTCCTATTTCAGATAGCGTACTGGGCTAGGCGGCATCTCAAAGCGCATGAAATGGCGACTAAAATGCACTATTAAACTTCTAGGCTAGGGCGAACAGAGACCCGATTAGATCATTTTACATTTTGGTTAATAAAAGAATTCAGCGAGATTCCATCACATTTGTTCAATTTACGTCGCTCCTATTTCAGATAGCATATTGGGCTAAGCGGCATCTCAAAGCGCATGAAATGACGAGTGAAATGCACTATTAAAATTCTATGATAGGGCAATCAGAGACCCGATTAGATCATTTTATATTATGGTTAATTTAAGAATTCAGCAAAATTCTATCACATTTGTTCAATTTACGTCGCTCCTATTTCAGATAGCGTACTGGGCTTGGCGGCATCTTAAAGCGCATGAAATGACGAGTGAAATGCACTATTAAACTTCTATGATAGGGCAATCAGAGACCCGATTAGATCATTTTATATTTTGTTTAATATAAGATTTCAGGGAAATATTATCACGGTTGTTCAATTTACGTCGCTCCTATTTCAGATAGCGAACTCGGCTAAGCGGCATCTCAAAGCGCATGAAATGGCGAATAAAATGCACTATTAAACTTCTAGGCTAGGGCGAACAGAGACCCGATCAGTTCTTTTCATATTATGGTTAATTTAAGAATTCAGCAAAATTCTATCACATTTGTTCAATTTACGTCGCTCCTATGTCAGTTAGCGTATTGGGCTAAGCGGCATCTCAAAGCGCATGAAATGGCGAGTAAAATGCGCTATTAAACTTCTAGGGTAGGGCAAACAGAGACCCGATTAGATCATTTTATATTATGGTTAATTTAAGAATTCAGCAAAATTCTATCACATTTGTTCAAGTTACGTCGCTCCTATTTCAGATAGCGTACTGGGCTAGGCGGCATCTTAAATCGCGTGGAAGGGCGAGTAAAATGCACTACTAAACTTCTATGATAGGGCAATCAGAGTCCCGATTAGATCATTTTATATTTTGTTTACTATAAGATTTCAGGGAAATTCTATCACATTTGTTCAATTTACGTCGCTCCTATTTCAGATAGCGTATTGGGCTAAGCAGCATCTCAAAGCGCAAGAAATGGCGAGTAAAATGCACTATTAAACTTCTAGGGTAGGGCAAACAGACACCCAATAAGATCATTTTATATTATGGTTAATTCAAGAATTCAGCGAAACTCTATCACATTTATTCAATTTATGTCGCTCCTATTTCAGATAGCGTATTGGGCTAAGCGGCATCTCAAAGCGCATGAAATGGCGAGTAAAATGCACTATTAAACTTCTATGATAGGGCAATCAGAGACCCGATTAGATCATTTTATATTTTGGTAAATATAAGAATTCAGCGAAATTCTGTCACATTTGTTCAATTTACGTCGTTCCTATTTCAGATAGCATACTGGGCTGGGCGGCATCTTAAAGCGCGTGGAATGGCGAGTAAAACGCACTATTAAACTTCTAGGGTAGGGCGAACAAAGACCCGATTAGATCATTTTACATTAAGGTTAATATAAGAATTCAGGGAAATTCTATCACATTTGTTCAACATACGTCGCTCATATTTCAGATAGTGTACTGGGCTAGGGGGCATCTTAAAGTGCGTGGAAGCGCGAGTAAAATGCACTCTTAAACATCTATGATAGGGCAATCAGAGACCCGATTAGATCATTTTATATTTTGGTTAATATAAGAATTCAGCGAAATTCTATCACATTTGTTCAATTTACGTCGTTCCTATTTCAGATAGCGTATTGAGCTATGCGACATCTCAAAGCGCATGAAATGACGAGTGAAATGCACTATTAAACTTCTAGGGTAGGGCGAACAGACACCCGAATAGATCATTTTATATTACGGTTAATATAAGGATTCAGCGTTATTCTATCACATTTGTTCAACTTACGTCGCTCCTATTTCAGAAAGCGTACTGGGCTAGGCGGCATCTCAAAGCGCGTGGAATGGCGAGTAAAATGCACTCTTACACATCTATGATAGGGCAATCAGAGACCCGATTAGATCATTTTATATTTTGGTTAATATAAGAATTCAGCGAAATTCTATCACATTTGTTCAATTTACGTCGCTCCTATTTCGGATAGCGTATTGGGCTAAGCTGCATCTCAAAGCGCAAGAAATGGCTCGTAAAATGCACTATTAAACTTCTAGGGTAGGGCAATCAGAGACCCGATTAGATCATTTTATATTATGGTTAATTTAAGAATTCAGCAAAATTCTATCACATTTGTTCAATTTACGTCGTTCCTATTTCAGATAGCATACTGGGCTAGGCGGCATCGTAAAGCGCGTGGAATGGCGAGTAAAATGCACTATTAAACTTCCAGGGTAGGGCAATCAGAGACCCGATTAGGTCATTTCATATTATGGTTAATTTAAGAATTCAGAAAAATTCTATCAAATTTGTTCAATTTACGTCGCTCCTATTTCAGATAGCGTACCCGGATAGGCGGCATCTTAAAGCGCGAGGAATGGCGAGTAAAATGCACTATTAAACTTCTATGATAGGGCAATCAGAGACCCGATTAGATCACTTTATATTTTGGTTAATATAAGAATTCAGCGAAATTCTATCACATTTGTTCAATTTACATCGCTCCTATTTCAGATAGCGACTTGTGCTAAGCGGCATCTCAAAGCGCAAGAAATGGCGAGTAAAATGCACTATTAAACTTCTAGGGTAGGGCAAACAGAGACCACATTAGATCATTTTATATTATGGTTAATTTAAGAATTCAGCGAAATTCTCTCCCATTTGTTCAATTTACGTCGCTGATATTTCAGATAGCGTATTGGGCTAAGCGGCATCTCAAAGCGCAAGAAATGGCGAGTAAAATGCACTATTAAACTTCTAGGGTAGGGCAAACAGAGACCCGATTAGATCATTTTATATTACGGTTAACATAAGAATTCAGCGAAATTCTATCACATTTGTTCAATTTACGTCGCTCCTATTTCAGATAGCGTATTGGGCTAAGCGGCAT
>CAKAJE020000048.1:0-51294 GCA_916610135.2 Macropis europaea | reverse complement strand
TTTATATTTTGGTTAATAAAAGAATTCAGCGAAATTCTATCACAATTGTTCAACTTACGTCGCTCCTATTTCAGATAGCGTATTGGGCTAAGCGGCATCTGAAAGCGCATGAAATGGCGAGTGAAATGCACCATTAGACTTCCTATGGTAAGGCGAACAGAGACCCGATTAGATCATTTTACATTAAGGTTAATATAAGAATTCACGGAAATTCTATTACATTTGTTCAATTTACGTCACTCCTATTTCAGATAGCCTACTGGGCTAGCCGGCATCTTAAAGCGCGTGGAATAGCGAGTAAAATGCACTATTAGCCTTCTATGATAGGGCAATCAGAGACCCGATTAGATCATTTTATATTTTGGTTAATATAAGAATTCAGCGAAATCCTATCACGTTTGTTCAATTTACGTCGCTCCAATTCCAGATAGCGTATTGGGCTAAGCGGCATCTCAAAGCGCATGAAATGGCGAATAAAATGCACTATTAAACTTTCTCGGCTAGGGCGAACAGAGACCCGATTAGATCATTGTATATTATGGTTAATTTAAGAATTCAACGAAATTCTATCACATTTGTTCGATTTACGTCGCTGCTATTTCAGATAGCGTATTGGGCTAAGCGGCATCTCAAAGCGGATGAAATGGCGAGTAAAATGCACTATTAAACTTCTAGGGTAAGGCAAACAGAGACCCGATTAGATCATATTACATCATGGTTAATAAAAGAATTAAGAGTAATTCTATCACATTTGTTCAATTTACGTCACTCCTATTTCAGATAGCCTACTGGGCTAGCCGGCATCTTAAAGCGCGTGGAATGGCGAGTAAAATGTACTATTAGCCTTCTATGATAGGGCAATACGAGACCCGATTAGATCATTTTATATTTTGGTTAATATAAGAATTCAGCGAAATCCTATCACGTTTGTTCAATTTACGTCGCTCCAATTCCAGATAGCGTATTGGGCTAAGCGGCATCTCAAAGCGCATGAAATGGCGAATAAAATGCACTATTAAACTTCTCGGCTAGGGCGAACAGAGACCCGATTAGATCATTTTATATTATGGTTATTTAAGAATTCAGCAAAATTCTATCACATTTGTTCAATTTACGTCGTTCCTATTTCAGATAGCGTACTGGGCTATGCGGCATCTCAAAGCGCATGAAATGGCGAGTGAAATGCACTATTCAACTTCTAGGGTAGGGCGAACAGAGACCCGATTAGATCATTTTACATTAAGGTTAATATAAGAATTCAGGGAAATTCTATCACATTTGTTCAATTTACGTCGCTCCTATTTCAGATAGCGTATTGGGCTAAGCGGCATCTCAAAGCGCATGAAATGGCGAGTGAAGAGCACTGTTAAACTCCTAGGGTAAGGGAAAGAGAGACCAGATTAGAACATTTTATATTACGGTTAATATAAGAATTAAGCGTAATTCTATCACATTTGTTGAATTTACGTCACTCCTATTTCAGATAGCGTATTGGGCTAAGCGGCATCTCAAAGCGCATGAAATGGCGAATACAATGCACTATTAATCTTCTCGGCTAGGGCGAACAGAAACCCGATTAGATCATTTTATATTTTGGTTAATATAAGGATTCAGCGAAATTCTATCACTTTTGTTCAACTTACGTCGCTCCTATTTCAGATAGCGTACTGGGCTATGCGGCATCTCAATGCGCATGAAATGGCGAGCAAAATCCACTATTAAACTTCTAGGGTATGGCAAACAGAGACCCGATTAGATCATATTACATTATGGTTAATAAAAGAATTAAGAGTAATTCTATCACATTTGTTCAATTTACGTCACTCCTATTTCAGATAGCCTACTGGGCTAGCCGGCACCTTAAAGCGCGTGGAATAGCGAGTAAAATGCACTATTAGCCCTTCTATGGTAGGGGCAATCAGAGACCCGATTAGATCATTTTATATGTTGGTTAATATAAGAATTCAGCGAAATCCTATCACGTTTGTTCAATTTACGTCGCTCCTATTCCAGATAGCGTATTGGGCTTAGCGGCATCTTAAAGCGCGTGGAATGGCGAGTAAAATGCTCTACTAAACTTCTATGGTAGGGCAATCAGAGACCCGATTAGATCATTTTATATTTTGTTTAATATAAGATTTCAGGGAAATTGTATCACATTTGTTCAATTTACGTCGCTCCTATTTCAGATAGCGTATTCGGCTAAGCGGCATCTCAAAGCGCATGAAGTGGCGAATAAAATTCACTATTAAACTTCTAGGCTAGGGCGAACAGTGACCCGATCAGATCATTTTACATTATGGTTAATAAAAGAATTCAGCGAAATTCTATCACATTTGTTCAACTTACGTCGCTCCTATTTCAGATAGCGTATTGGGCTAAGCGGCATCTCAAAGCGCATGAAATGGCGAGTGAAATGCACCATTAGACTTCTATGGTAAGGCGAACAGAGACCCGATTAGACCATTTTACATTAAGGTTATATAAGAATTCACGGAAATTCTATTACATTTGTTCAATTTACGTCACTCCTATTTCAGATAGCCTACTGGGCTAGCCGGCATCTTAAAGCGCGTGGAATAGCGAGTAAAATGCACCATTAGCCTTCTATGATAGGGCAATCAGAGACCCGATTAGATCATTTTATATTTTGGTTAATATAAGAATTCAGCGAAATCCTATCACGTTTGTTCAATTTACGTCGCTCCAATTCCAGATAGCGTATTGGGCTAAGCGGCATCTCAAAGCGCATGAAATGGCGAATAAAATGCACTATTAAACGTCTAGGCTAGGGCGAACAGAGACCCGATTAGATCATTGTATATTATGGTTAATTTAAGAATTCAACGAAATTCTATCACATTTGTTCGATTTACGTCGCTCCTATTTCAGATAGCGTATTGGGCTAAGCGGCATCTCAAAGCGGATGAAATGGCGAGTAAAATGCACTATTAAACTTCTAGGGTAAGGCAAACAGAGACCCGATTAGATCATATTACATTATGGTTAATAAAAGAATTAAGAGTAATTCTATTACATTTGTTCAATTTACGTCACTCCTATTTCAGATAGCCTACTGGGCTAGCCGGCATCTTAAAGCGCGTGGAATAGCGAGTAAAATGCACTATTAGCCTTCTATGATAGGGCAATCAGAGACCCGATTAGATCATTTTATATTTTGGTTAATATAAGAATTCAGCGAAATTCTATCACGTTTGTTCAATTTACGTCGCTCCAATTCCAGATAGCGTATTGGGCTAAGCGGCATCTCAAAGCGCATGAAATGGCGAATAAAATGCACTATTAACTTCTCGGCTAGGGCGAACAGAGACCCGATTAGATCATTTTATATTATGGTTAATTTAAGAATTCGGCAAAATTCTATCACATTTGTTCAATTTACGTGGTTCCTATTTCAGATAGCGTACTGGGCTATGCGGCATCTCAAAGCGCATGAAATGGCGAGTGAAATGCACTATTCAACTTCTAGGGTAGGGCGAACAGAGACCCGATTAGATCATTTTACATTAAGGTTAATATAAGAATTCAGGGAAATTCTATCACATTTGTTCAATTTACGTCGCTCCTATTTCAGATAGCGTATTGGGCTAAGCGGCAACACAAAGCGCATGAAATGGCGAGTGAAGCGCACTGTTAAACTTCTAGGGTAAGGGAAAGAGAGACCAGATTAGAACATTTTATATTACGGTTAATATAAGAATTAAGCGTAATTCTATCACATTTGTTGAATTTACGTCACTCCTATTTCAGATAGCGTATTGGGCTAAGCGGCATCTCAAAGCGCATGAAATGGCGAATACAATGCACTATTAATCTTCTCGGCTAGTGCGAACAGAAACCCGATTAGATCATTTTATATTTTGGTTAATATAAGGATTCAGCGAAATTCTATCACTTTTGTTCAACTTACGTCGCTCCTATTTCAGATAGCGTACTGGGCTATGCGGCATCTCAATGCGCATGAAATGGCGAGCAAAATCCAGTATTAAACTTCTAGGGTATGGCAAACAGAGACCCGATTAGATCATATTACATTATGGTTAATAAAAGAATTAAGAGTAGTTCTATCACATTTGTTCAATTTACGTCACTCCTATTTCATATAGCCTACTGGGCTAGCCGGCATCTTAAAGCGCGTGGAATAGCGAGTAAAATGCACTATTAGCCTTCTATGATAGGGCAATCAGAGACCCGATTAGATCATTTTATATTTTGGTTAATATAAGAATTCAGCGAAATCCTATCACGTTTGTTCAATTTACGTCGCTCCAAGTCCAGATAGCGTATTGGGCTAAGCGGCATCTCAAAGCGCATGAAATGGCGAGTGAAATGCACTATTCAACTTCTATGGTAGGGCGAACAGAGACCCGAATAGATCATTTTACATTAAGGTTAATATAAGAATTCAGGGAAATTCTATCACATTTGTTCAATTTACGTCGCTCCTATTTCAGATAGCGTATTGGGCTAAGCGGCATCTCAAAGCGCATGAAATGGCGAGTGAAATGCACCATTAGACTTCTATGGTAAGGCGAACAGAGACCCGATTAGACCATTTTACATTAAGGTTAATATAAGAATTCACGGAAATTCTATTACATTTGTTCAATTTACGTCACTCCTATTTCAGATAGCCTACTGGGCTAGCCGGCATCTTAAAGCGCGTGGAATAGCGAGTAAAATGCACCATTAGCCTTCTATGATAGGGCAATCAGAGACCCGATTAGATCATTTTATATTTTGGTTAATATAAGAATTCAGCGAAATCCTATCACGTTTGTTCAATTTACGTCGCTCCAATTCCAGATAGCGTATTGGGCTAAGCGGCATCTCAAAGCGCATGAAATGGCGAATAAAATGCACTATTAAACGTCTAGGCTAGGGCGAACAGAGACCCGATTAGATCATTGTATATTATGGTTAATTTAAGAATTCAACGAAATTCTATCACATTTGTTCGATTTACGTCGCTCCTATTTCAGATAGCGTATTGGGCTAAGCGGCATCTCAAAGCGGATGAAATGGCGAGTAAAATGCACTATTAAACTTCTAGGGTAAGGCAAACAGAGACCCGATTAGATCATATTACATTATGGTTAATAAAGAATTAAGAGTAATTCTATTACATTTGTTCAATTTACGTCACTCCTATTTCAGATAGCCTACTGGGCTAGCCGGCATCTTAAAGCGCGTGGAATAGCGAGTAAAATGCACTATTAATCTTCTATGATAGGGCAATCAGAGACCCGATTAGATCATTTTATATTTTGGTTAATATAAGAATTCAGCGAAATTCTATCACATTTGTCCAATTTACGTCGCTCCTATTTCAGATAGCGTATTGGGCTAAGCGGCATCGCAAAGCGCATGAAATGGCGAGTAAAATGCACTATTAAACTTCTAGGGTGGGGCAATCAGAGACCCGATTAGATCATTTTATATTACGGTTAATTTAAGAATTCAGCAAAATTCTATCACATTTGTTCAATTTACGTCGCTCCTATTTCAGATAGCGTACTGCGCTAGGCGGCATCTTGAAGCGCGTGGAAGGGCGAGTAAAATGCGCTACTAAACTTCTATGGTAGGGCAATCAGAGTCCAGATTAGATCATTTTATATTTTGTTTACTATAACATTTCAGGGAAATTCTATCACATTTGTTCAATTTACGTCACTCCTATTTCAGATAGCGTATTGGGCTAAGCGGCATCTCTAAGCGCAAGAAATGGCGAGTAAAATGCACTATTAAACTTCTAGGGTAGGGCACATAGAGACCCGATTAGATCATTCTATATTATGGTTAATTTAAGAATTCAGCGAAATCCTATCACATTTGTTCAATTTACGTCGCTCCTATTTCAGATAGCGTATTGGGCTAAGCGGCATCTCAAAGCGCAAGAAATGGCGAGTAAAATGCACTATTAAACTTCTAGGGTAGGGCAAACAGAGACCCCATTAGATCATTTTATATTTTGGTTAATTTAAGAATTCAGCAAAATTCTATCACATTTGTTCAATTTACGTCGTTCCTATTTCAGATAGCATACTGGGCTAGGCGGCATCTTAAAGCGCGCGTAATGGCGAGTAGAATGCACTATTAAACTTCTATGATAGGGCAATCAGAGACCCGATTAGATCATTTTATATTATGGTTAATTTAAGGATTCAGCAAAATTCTATCACATTTGTTCAATTTACGTCGCTCCTATTTCAGATAGCTATTGGGCTAAGCGGCATCTCAAAGCGCATGAAATGACGAGAGAAATGCACTATTAAACTTCTTGTGTAGGGCGAACAGTGACCCGATTACATCATTTTATATTACGGTTAATATAAGAATTCAGCGTAATTCTATCACATTTGTTAAACTTACGTCGCTCCTATTTCAGATAGCGTACTGGGCTAGGCGGCATCTTAAAGCGCGTGAAATGGCGAGTAAAATGCCCTCTTAAACATCTATGATAGGGCAATCAGAGACCCGATTAGATCATTTTATATTTTGGTTAATATAAGAATTCAGCGAAATTCTATCACATTTGTTCAATTTACATCGCTCCTATTTCAGATAGCGTATTGGGGTAAGCGGCATCTCAAAGCGCATGAAATGACGAGTAAAATGCACTATTAAACTTCTAGTATAAGGCAAACGGAGACCCGATTAGACCATTTTAAATTACGGTTAATATAAGAATTCAAGCGAGATTCTCTCACATTTGTTCAATTTACGTCGCTGATATTTCAGATAGCGTATTGGGCTAAGCTGCATCTCAAAGCGCAAGAAATGGCTCGTAAAATGCACTATTATACTTCTAGGGTAGGGCAAACAGAGACCCGATTAGATCATTTTATATTATGGTTAATTTAAGAATTCAGCGAAATTCTATCACATTTGTTCAATTTACGTCGCTCCTATTGCAGATAGCGTATTGGGCTAAGCGGTATCTCAAAGCGCATGAAATGGCGAGTAAAATGCACTATTAAACTTCTAGGATAAGGCAAACAGAGACCCGATTAGATCATTTTATATTACGGTTAATATAAGGAATCAGCGTAATTCTGTCACATTTGTTCAAGTTACGTAGCTCCTATTTCAGATAGCGTACTGGGCTAGGCGGCAACTTAAAGCGCGTGGAATGGCGAATAAAATGCACTATTAAACTTCTATGATAGGGCAATCAGAGACCCGATTAGATTATTTCATATTTTGGTTAATATAAGAATTCAGCGAAATTCTATCACATTTGTACAATTTACGTCGCTCCTATTTCAGATAGCTTATTGGGCTAAGCGGCATCTCAAAGCGCATGAAATGACGAGTGAAATGCACTATTAAACTTCTAGGGTTGGGCGAACAAAGACCCGATTAGATCATTTTACATTAAGGTTAATATAAGAATTCAGCGAAATTCTATCACATTTGTTCAATTTACGTCGCTCTTATTTCAGATAGCGAATTGGGCTAAGCGGCATCTCAAAGCGCAAGAAATGGCGAGTAAAATGCACTATTAAACTTCAAGGGTAGGGCAAACAGAGACCCCATTAGATCATTTTATATTATGGTTAATTTAAGAATTCAGCGAAATTCTATCACATTTGTTCAATTTACGTCGCTCCGATTGCAGATAGCGTATTGGGCTAAGCGGCATCTCAAAGCGCATGAAATGGCGAGTAAAATGCACTATTAAACTCCTAGGGTAGGGCGAACAGAGACCCGATTAGATCATATTACATTATGGTTAATAAAAGAATTAAGAGTAATTCTATCACATTTGTTGAATTTACGTCACTCCTATTTCAGATAGCGTATTGGGCTAAGCGGCATCTCAAAGCGCATGAAATGGCGAATACAATGCACTATTAATCTTCTCGGCTAGGGCGAACCGAAACCCGATTAGATCATTTTATATTTTGGTTAATATAAGGATTCAGCGAAATTCTATCACTTTTGTTCAACTTACGTCGCTCCTATTTCAGATAGCGTACTGGGCTATGCGGCATCTCAATGCGCATGAAATGGCGAGCAAAATCCACTATTAAACTTCTAGGGTATGGCAAACATAGACCCGATTAGATCATATTACATTATGGTTAATAAAAGAATTAAGAGTAATTCTATCACATTTGTTCAATTTACGTCACTCCTATTTCAGATAGCCTACTGGGCTAGCCGGCACCTTAAAGCGCGTGGAATAGCGAGTAAAATGCACTATTAGCCTTCTATGGTAGGGCAATCAGAGACCCGATTAGATCATTTTATATGTTGGTTAATATAAGAATTCAGCGAAATCCTATCACGTTTGTTCAATTTACGTCGCTCCTATTCCAGATAGCGTATTGGGCTTAGCGGCATCTTAAAGCGCGTGGAATGGCGAGTAAAATGCTCTACTAAACTTCTATGGTAGGGCAATCAGAGACCCGATTAGATCATTTTATATTTTGTTTAATATAAGATTTCAGGGAAATTGTATCACATTTGTTCAATTTACGTCGCTCCTATTTCAGATAGCGTATTCGGCTAAGCGGCATCTCAAAGCGCATGAAGTGGCGAATAAAATTCACTATTAAACTTCTAGGCTAGGGCGAACAGTGACCCGATCAGATCATTTTACATTATGGTTAATAAAAGAATTCAGCGAAATTCTATCACATTTGTTCAACTTACGTCGCTCCTATTTCAGATAGCGTATTGGGCTAAGCGGCATCTCAAAGCGCATGAAATGGCGAGTGAAATGCACCATTAGACTTCTATGGTAAGGCGAACAGAGACCCGATTAGACCATTTTACATTAAGGTTAATATAAGAATTCACGGAAATTCTATTACATTTGTTCAATTTACGTCACTCCTATTTCAGATAGCCTACTGGGCTAGCCGGCATCTTAAAGCGCGTGGAATAGCGAGTAAAATGCACCATTAGCCTTCTATGATAGAGCAATCAGAGACCCGATTAGATCATTTTATATTTTGGTTAAATAAGAATTCAGCGAAATCCTATCACGTTTGTTCAATTTACGTCGCTCCAATTCCAGATAGCGTATTGGGCTAAGCGGCATCTCAAAGCGCATGAAATGGCGAATAAAATGCACTATTAAACGTCTAGGCTAGGGCGAACAGAGACCCGATTAGATCATTGTATATTATGGTTAATTTAAGAATTCAACGAAATTCTATCACATTTGTTCGATTTACGTCGCTCCTATTTCAGATAGCGTATTGGGCTAAGCGGCATCTCAAAGCGGATGAAATGGCGAGTAAAATGCACTATTAAACTTCTAGGGTAAGGCAAACAGAGACCCGATTAGATCATATTACATTATGGTTAATAAAAGAATTAAGAGTAATTCTATCACATTTGTTCAATTTACGTCACTCCTATTTCAGATAGCCTACTGGGCTAGCCGGCATCTTAAAGCGCGTGGAATAGCGAGTAAAATGCACTATTAGCCTTCTATGATAGGGCAATCAGAGACCCGATTAGATCATTTTATATTTTGGTTAATATAAGAATTCAGCGAAATCCTATCACGTTTGTTCAATTTACGTCGCTCCAATTCCAGATAGCGTATTGGGCTAAGCGGCATCTCAAAGCGCATGAAATGGCGAATAAAATGCACTATTAAACTTCTCGGCTAGGGCGAACAGAGACCCGATTAGATCATTGTATATTATGGTTAATTTAAGAATTCAACGAAATTCTATCACATTTGTTCGATTTACGCCGCTGCTATTTCAGATAGCGTATTGGGCTAAGCGGCATCTCAAAGCGGATGAAATGGCGAGTAAAATGCACTATTAAACTTCTAGGGTAAGGCAAACAGAGACCCGATTAGATCATATTACATCATGGTTAATAAAAGAATTAAGAGTAATTCTATCACATTTGTTCAATTTACGTCACTCCTATTTCAGATAGCCTACTGGGCTAGCCGGCATCTTAAAGCGCGTGGAATGGCGAGTAAAATGCACTATTAGCCTTCTATGATAGGGCAATACGAGACCCGATTAGATCATTTTATATTTTGGTTAATATAAGAATTCAGCGAAATCCTATCACGTTTGTTCAATTTACGTCGCTCCAATTCCAGATAGCGTATTGGGCTAAGCGGCATCTCAAAGCGCATGAAATGGCGAATAAAATGCACTATTAAACTTCTCGGCTAGGGCGAACAGAGACCCGATTAGATCATTTTATATTATGGTTAATTTAAGAATTCGGCAAAATTCTATCACATTTGTTCAATTTACGTCGTTCCTATTTCAGATAGCGTACTGGGCTATGCGGCATCTCAAAGCGCATGAAATGGCGAGTGAAATGCACTATTCAACTTCTAGGGTAGGGCGAACAGAGACCCGATTAGATCATTTTACATTAAGGTTAATATAAGAATTCAGGGAAATTCTATCACATTTGTTCAATTTACGTCGCTCCTATTTCAGATAGCGTATTGGGCTAAGCGGCAACTCAAAGCGCATGAAATGGCGAGTGAAGCGCACTGTTAAACTTCTAGGGTAAGGGAAAGAGAGACCAGATTAGAACATTTTATATTACGGTTAATATAAGAATTAAGCGTAATTCTATCACATTTGTTGAATTTACGTCACTCCTATTTCAGATAGCGTATTGGGCTAAGCGGCATCTCAAAGCGCATGAAATGGCGAATACAATGCACTATTAATCTTCTCGGCTAGGGCGAACAGAAACCCGATTAGATCATTTTATATTTTGGTTAATATAAGGATTCAGCGAAATTCTATCACTTTTGTTCAACTTACGTCGCTCCTATTTCAGATAGCGTACTGGGCTATGCGGCATCTCAATGCGCATGAAATGGCGAGCAAAATCCAGTATTAAACTTCTAGGGTATGGCAAACAGAGACCCGATTAGATCATATTACATTATGGTTAATAAAAGAATTAAGAGTAGTTCTATCACATTTGTTCAATTTACGTCACTCCTATTTCAGATAGCCTACTGGGCTAGCCGGCACCTTAAAGCGCGTGGAATAGCGAGTAAAATGCACTATTAGCCTTCTATGGTAGGGCAATCAGAGACCCGATTAGATTATTTTATATTTTGGTTAATATAAGAATTCAGCGAAATCCTATCACGTTTGTTCAATTTACGTCGCTCCTATTCCAGATAGCGTATTGGGCTTAGCGGCATCTTAAAGCGCGTGGAGTGGCGAGTAAAATGCTCTACTAAACTTCTATGGTAGGGCAATCAGAGACCCGATTAGATCATTTTATATTTTGTTTAATATAAGATTTCAGGGAAATTGTATCACATTTGTTCAATTTACGTCACTCCTATTTCAGATAGCCTACTGGGCTAGCCGGCATCTTAAAGCGCGTGGAATAGCGAGTAAAATGCACCATTAGCCTTCTATGATAGGGCAATCAGAGACCCGATTAGATCATTTTATATTTTGGTTAATATAAGAATTCAGCGAAATCCTATCACGTTTGTTCAATTTACGTCGCTCCAATTCCAGATAGCGAATTGGGCTAAGCGGCATCTCAAAGCGCATGAAATGGCGAATAAAATGCACTATTATGCGTCTAGGCTAGGGCGAACAGAGACCCGAATAGATCATTGTATATTATGGTTAATTTAAGAATTCAACGAAATTCTATCACATTTGTTCGATTTACGTCGCTCCTATTTCAGATAGCGTATTGGGCTAAGCGGCATCTCAAAGCGGATGAAATGGCGAGTAAAATGCACTATTAAACTTATAGGGTAAGGCAAACAGAGACCCGATTAGATCATATTACATTATGGTTAATAAAAGAATTAAGAGTAATTCTATCACATTTGTTCAATTTACGTCACTCCTATTTCAGATAGCCTACTGGGCTAGCCGGCATCTTAAAGCGCGTGGAATAGCGAGTAAAATGCACTATTAGCCTTCTATGATAGGGCAATCAGAGACCCGATTAGATCATTTTATATTTTGTTTAATATAAGATTTCAGGGAAATTGTATCACATTTGTTCAATTTACGTCGCTCCTATTTCAGATAGCGTATTCGGCTCAGCGGCATCTCAAAGCGCATGAAATGGCGAGTGAAATGCACTATTCAACTTCTATGGTAGGGCGAACAGAGACCCGAATAGATCATTTTACATTAAGGTTAATATAAGAATTCAGGGAAATTCTATCACATTTGTTCAATTTACGTCGCTCCTATTTCAGATAGCGTATTGGGCTAAGCGGCATCTCAAAGCGCATGAAATGGCGAGCAAAATCCACTATTAAACTTCTAGGGTATGGCAAACAGAGACCCGATTAGATCATTTTATATCATGGTTAATTTAAGAATTCAGCAAAATTCTATCACATTTGTTCAATTTACGTCGTTCCTATTTCAGATAGCGTACTGGGCTAGGCGGCATCTTAAGGCGCGTGGAATGGCGAGTAAAATGCAGTACTAAACTTCTATGATAGGGCAATCGGAGTCCCGATTAGATCATTTTATATTTTGTTTAATATAAGATTTCAGG
Source organism: Macropis europaea (assembly GCA_916610135.2). NCBI lineage: Eukaryota > Metazoa > Arthropoda > Insecta > Hymenoptera > Melittidae > Macropis > Macropis europaea. Next base: position 38,769 of record CAKAJE020000048.1, on the reverse strand, counting down.
GAAATTCTATCACATTTGTTCAATTTACGTCGCTCCTATTTCAGATAGCGTATTGGGCTAAGCGGCATCTCAAAGCGCATGAAATGGCGAATAAAATGCACCATTAAACTTCTAGGCTAGGGCGAACGGAGACCCGATTAGATCATTTTACATTATGGTCAATATATGAATTCAGCGAAATTCTATCACATTTGTTCACTTTACATCGCTCCTAATTCAGATAGCGTATTGGGCTAAGCGACATCTCAAGGCGTATGAAATGGCGAATAAAATGCACTATTAAAGTTCTATGATAGGGCGAACAGAGACCCGATTAGATCATTTTACATTAAGGTTAATATAAGAATTCAGCGAAATTCTATCACATTTGTTCAATTTACGTCGCTCATATTTCAGATAGCGTATTGGGCTAAGCGGCACCTCAAAGCGCATGAAATGGCGAGTAAAATGCATTATTAAACTTCTAGGGTAGGGCAATCAGAGACCCGATTAGATAATTTTATATTTTGGTTAATTTAAGAATTCAACGAAATTCTATCACATTTGTTCGATTTACGTCGCTGCTATTTCAGATAGCGTACTGGGCTAGGCGGCATCTTAAAGCGCGTGGAATGGCGAGTGAAATGCAGTACTAAACTCCTAGGGTAGGGCGAACAGAGACCCGATTAGATCATTTTACATTAAGGTTAATATAAGAATTCAGGGAAATTCTATCACATTTGTTCAATTTATGTCGCTCCTATTTCAGATAGCGTATTGGGCTAAGAGGCATCTCAAAGCGCATGAAATGACGAGTGCAATGCACTATTAAACTTCTAGGGTAGGGCAAACAGTGACCCGATTAGATCATTTTATAGTATGGTTAATTTAAGAATTCAGCAAAATTATATCACATTTGTTCAATTTACGTCGTTACTATTTCAGATAGCGTACTGGGCTAGGCGGCATCTTAAAGCGCGTGGAATGGCGAGTGAAATGCACTATTAAACTTCTATGATAGGGCAATCAGAGACCCGATTATATCATTTTATATTTTGGTTAATACAAGAATTCAGCGAAATTCTATCACATTTGTTCAATTTACGTCGCTCCTATTTCAGATAGCTTATTGGGATAAGCGGCATCTCAAAGCGCATGAACTTGCGAGTCAAAGGCACTATTAAATTTCTAGGGTAAGGCAAACGGAGACCCGATTAGATCATTTTATATTACTGTTAATATAAGAATTCAGCGTAATTCAATCACATTTGTTCAACTTACGTCGCTCCTGTTTCAGATAGCGTACTGTGCTAGGCGGCATCTTAAAGCGCGTAGAATGGCGAGTAAAATGCTCTACTAAACTTCTATGATAGGGCAATCAGAGACCCGATTATATCATTTTATATTTTGTTTAATATAAGATATCAGGGAAATTCCATCACATTTGTTCAATTTACATCGCTACTATTTCAGATAGCGTATTCGGCTAAGCGGCGTCTCAAAGAGCATGAAATGGCGAATAAAATGCACTATTAATCTTCTAGGCTAGGGCGAACAGAGACCCGATTAGATCATTTTACATTATGGTTAATAAAAGAATTCAGCGATATTCTATCACATTTGTTCAACTTACGTCGCTCCTATTTCAGATAGCGTACTGTGCTAGGCGGCATCTTAAAGCGCGTAGAATGGCGAGTAAAATGCACTACTAAACTTCTATGATAGGGCAATCGGGGACCCGATTAGATCATTTTATATTTTGTTTAATATAAGATTTCAGGGAAATTCTATAACATTTTGTTCAATTTACGTCGCTACTATTTCAGATAGCGTATTCGGCTAAGCGGCATCGCAAAGCGCATGAAATGGCTAATAAAATGCACTATTAAACTTCTAGACTAGGGCGAACAGAGACCTGATTAGATCATTTTACATTATGGTTAATAAAAGAATTCTGCGAAATTCTATCACATTTGTTGAACTTACGTCGCTCCTATTTCAGATAGCGTATTGGGCTAAGCGGCATCTCAAAGCGCATGAAATGGCGAGTAAAATGCACTGTTAAACTTCTAGGGTAGGGCAAACAGAGACCCGATTAGATCATTTTATATTATGGTTAATTTAAGAATTCAGCAAAATTGTATCACATTTGTTCAATTTACGTCGCTCCTATTTCAGATAGCGTACTGGGCTAGGCGGCATCTTAAAGCGCGTGGAATGGCGAGTGAAATGCAATATTAAACTTCTATGATAGGGCAATCAGAGACCCGATTAGATCATTTTATATTTTGGTTAATATAAGAATTCAGCGAAATCCTTTCACGTTTGTTCAATTTACGTCGCTCCAATTCCAGATAGCGTATTGGGCTAAGCGGCATCTCAAAGCGCATGAAATGGCGAATAAAATGCACTATTAAACTTCTCGGCTAGGGCGAACAGAGACCCGATTAGATCATTGTATATTATGGTTAATTTAAGAATTCAACGAAATTCTATCACATTTGTTCGATTTACGTCGCTGCTATTTCAGATAGCGTATTGGGCTAAGCGGCATCTCAAAGCGGATGAAATGGCGAGTAAAATGCACTATTAAACTTCTAGGGTAAGGCAAACAGAGACCCGATTAGATCATATTACATCATGGTTAATAAAAGAATTAAGAGTAATTCTATCACATTTGTTCAATTTACGTCACTCCTATTTCAGATAGCCTACTGGGCTAGCCGGCATCTTAAAGCGCGTGGAATGGCGAGTAAAATGCACTATTAGCCTTCTATGATAGGGCAATACGAGACCCGATTAGATCATTTTATATTTTGGTTAATATAAGAATTCAGCGAAATTCTATCACGTTTGTTCAATTTACGTCGCTCCAATTCCAGATAGCGTATTGGGCTAAGCGGCATCTCAATGCGCATGAAATGGCGAATAAAATGCACTATTAAACTTCTCGGCTAGGGCGAACAGAGACCCGATTAGATCATTTTATATTATGGTTAATTTAAGAATTCGGCAAAATTCTATCACATTTGTTCAATTTACGTCGTTCCTATTTCAGATAGCGTACTGGGCTATGCGGCATCTCAAAGCGCATGAAATGGCGAGTGAAATGCACTATTCAACTTCTAGGGTAGGGCGAACAGAGACCCGATTAGATCATTTTACATTAAGGTTAATATAAGAATTCAGGGAAATTCTATCACATTTGTTCAATTTACGTCGCTCCTATTTCAGATAGCGTATTGGGCTAAGCGGCAACTCAAAGCGCATGAAATGGCGAGTGAAGCGCACTGTTAAACTTCTAGGGTAAGGGAAAGAGAGACCAGATTAGAACATTTTATATTACGGTTAATATAAGAATTAAGCGTAATTCTATCACATTTGTTGAATTTACGTCACTCCTATTTCAGATAGCGTATTGGGCTAAGCGGCATCTCAAAGCGCATGAAATGGCGAATACAATGCACTATTAATCTTCTCGGCTAGGGCGAACAGAAACCCGATTAGATCATTTTATATTTTGGTTAATATAAGGATTCAGCGAAATTCTATCACTTTTGTTCAACTTACGTCGCTCCTATTTCAGATAGCGTACTGGGCTATGCGGCATCTCAATGCGCATGAAATGGCGAGCAAAATCCAGTATTAAACTTCTAGGGTATGGCAAACAGAGACCCGATTAGATCATATTACATTATGGTTAATAAAAGAATTAAGAGTAGTTCTATCACATTTGTTCAATTTACGTCACTCCTATTTCAGATAGCCTACTGGGCTAGCCGGTACCTTAAAGCGCGTGGAATAGCGAGTAAAATGCACTATTAGCCTTCTATGGTAGGGCAATCAGAGACCCGATTAGATTATTTTATATTTTGGTTAATATAAGAATTCAGCGAAATCCTATCACGTTTGTTCAATTTACGTCGCTCCTATTCCAGATAGCGTATTGGGCTTAGCGGCATCTTAAAGCGCGTGGAGTGGCGAGTAAAATGCTCTACTAAACTTCTATGGTAGGGCAATCAGAGACCCGATTAGATCATTTTATATTTTGTTTAATATAAGATTTCAGGGAAATTGTATCACATTTGTTCAATTTACGTCGCTCCTATTTCAGATAGCGTATTCGGCTAAGCGGCATCTCAAAGCGCATGAAGTGGCGAATAAAATTCACTATTAAACTTCTAGGCTAGGGCGAACAGAGACCCGATCAGATCATTTTACATTATGGTTAATAAAAGAATTCAGCGAAATTCTATCACATTTGTTCAACTTACGTCGCTCCTATTTCAGATAGCGTATTGGGCTAAGCGGCATCTCAAAGCGCATGAAATGGCGAGTGAAATGCACCATTAGACTTCTATGGTAAGGCGAACAGAGACCCGATTAGACCATTTTACATTAAGGTTAATATAAGAATTCACGGAAATTCTATTACATTTGTTCAATTTACGTCACTCCTATTTCAGATAGCCTACTGGGCTAGCCGGCATCTTAAAGCGCGTGGAATAGCGAGTAAAATGCACCATTAGCCTTCTATGATAGGGCAATCAGAGACCCGATTAGATCATTTTATATTTTGGTTAATATAAGAATTCAGCGAAATCCTATCACGTTTGTTCAATTTACGTCGCCCCAATTCCAGATAGCGAATTGGGCTAAGCGGCATCTCAAAGCGCATGAAATGGCGAATAAAATGCACTATTAAGCGTCTAGGCTAGGGCGAACAGAGACCCGATTAGATCATTGTATATTATGGTTAATTTAAGAATTCAACGAAATTCTATCACATTTGTTCGATTTACGTCGCTCCTATTTCAGATAGCGTATTGGGCTAAGCGGCATCTCAAAGCGGATGAAATGGCGAGTAAAATGCACTATTAAACTTATAGGGTAAGGCAAACAGAGACCCGATTAGATCATATTACATTATGGTTAATAAAAGAATTAAGAGTAATTCTATCACATTTGTTCAATTTACGTCACTCCTATTTCAGATAGCCTACTGGGCTAGCCGGCATCTTAAAGCGCGTGGAATAGCGAGTAAAATGCACTATTAGCCTTCTATGATAGGGCAATCAGAGACCCGATTAGATCATTTTATATTTTGGTTAATATAAGAATTCAGCGAAATCCTATCACGTTTGTTCAATTTACGTCGCTCCAAGTCCAGATAGCGTATTGGGCTAAGCGGCATTTCAAAGCGCATGAAATGGCGAGTGAAATGCACTATTCAACTTCTATGGTAGGGCGAACAGAGACCCGAATAGATCATTTTACATTAAGGTTAATATAAGAATTCAGGGAAATTCTATCACATTTGTTCAATTTACGTCGCTCCTATTTCAGATAGCGTATTGGGCTAAGCGGCATCTCAAAGCGCATGAAATGGCGAGCAAAATCCACTATTAAACTTCTAGGGTATGGCAAACAGAGACCCGATTAGATCATTTTATATCATGGTTAATTTAAGAATTCAGCAAAATTCTATCACATTTGTTCAATTTACGTCGTTCCTATTTCAGATAGCGTACTGGGCTAGGCGGCATCTTAAGGCGCGTGGAATGGCGAGTAAAATGCAGTACTAAACTTCTATGATAGGGCAATCGGAGTCCCGATTAGATCATTTTATATTTTGTTTAATATAAGATTTCAGGGAAATTCTATCACATTTGTTCAATTTACGTCGCTCCTATTTCAGATAGCGTATTGGGCTAAGCGGCATCTCAAAGCGCATGAAATGGCGAATAAAATGCACCATTAAACTTCTAGGCTAGGGCGAACGGAGACCCGATTAGATCATTTTACATTATGGTCAATATATGAATTCAGCGAAATTCTATCACATTTGTTCAATTTACATCGCTCCTAATTCAGATAGCGTATTGGGCTAAGCGACATCTCAAGGCGTATGAAATGGCGAATAAAATGCACTATTAAAGTTCTATGATAGGGCGAACAGAGACCCGATTAGATCATTTTACATTAAGGTTAATATAAGAATTCAGCGAAATTCTATCACATTTGTTCAATTTACGTCGCTCATATTTCAGATAGCGTATTGGGCTAAGCGGCACCTCAAAGCGCATGAAATGGCGAGTAAAATGCATTATTAAACTTCTAGGGTAGGGCAATCAGAGACCCGATTAGATAATTTTATATTTTGGTTAATTTAAGAATTCAACGAAATTCTATCACATTTGTTCGATTTACGTCGCTGCTATTTCAGATAGCGTACTGGGCTAGGCGGCATCTTAAAGCGCGTGGAATGGCGAGTGAAATGCAGTACTAAACTCCTAGGGTAGGGCGAACAGAGACCCGATTAGATCATTTTACATTAAGGTTAATATAAGAATTCAGGGAAATTCTATCACATTTGTTCAATTTATGTCGCTCCTATTTCAGATAGCGTATTGGGCTAAGAGGCATCTCAAAGCGCATGAAATGACGAGTGCAATGCACTATTAAACTTCTAGTGTAGGGCAAACAGTGACCCGATTAGATCATTTTATAGTATGGTTAATTTAAGAATTCAGCAAAATTATATCACATTTGTTCAATTTACGTCGTTACTATTTCAGATAGCGTACTGGGCTAGGCGGCATCTTAAAGCGCGTGGAATGGCGAGTGAAATGCACTATTAAACTTCTGTGATAGGGCAATCAGAGACCCGATTATATCATTTTATATTTTGTTTAATATAAGATATCAGGGAAATTCCATCACATTTGTTCAATTTACGTCGCTACTATTTCAGATAGCGTATTCGGCTAAGCGGCGTCTCAAAGAGCATGAAATGGCGAATAAAATGCACTATTAATCTTCTAGGCTAGGGCGAACAGAGACCCGATTAGATCATTTTACATTATGGTTAATAAAAGAATTCAGCGATATTCTATCACATTTGTTCAACTTACGTCGCTCCTATTTCAGATAGCGTACTGTGCTAGGCGGCATCTTAAAGCGCGTAGAATGGCGAGTAAAATGCACTACTAAACTTCTATGATAGGGCAATCGGGGACCCGATTAGATCATTTTATATTTTGTTTAATATAAGATTTCAGGGAAATTCTATAACATTTTGTTCAATTTACGTCGCTACTATTTCAGATAGCGTATTCGGCTAAGCGGCATCGCAAAGCGCATGAAATGGCTAATAAAATGCACTATTAAACTTCTAGACTAGGGCGAACAGAGACCTGATTAGATCATTTTACATTATGGTTAATAAAAGAATTCTGCGAAATTCTATCACATTTGTTGAACTTACGTCGCTCCTATTTCAGATAGCGTATTGGGCTAAGCGGCATCTCAAAGCGCATGAAATGGCGAGTAAAATGCACTGTTAAACTTCTAGGGTAGGGCAAACAGAGACCCGATTAGATCATTTTATATTATGGTTAATTTAAGAATTCAGCAAAATTGTATCACATTTGTTCAATTTACGTCGCTCCTATTTCAGATAGCGTACTGGGCTAGGCGGCATCTTAAAGCGCGTGGAATGGCGAGTGAAATGCAATATTAAACTTCTATGATAGGGCAATCAGAGACCCGAGTAGATCATTTTATATTATGGTTAATATAAGAATTCAGCGTAATTCTATCACATTTGTTCAACTTCCGTCGCTCCTATTTCTGATAGCGTAACGGGCTAAACGGCATCTCAAAGCGCATTAAATTACGAGTGAAATGCACTATTAAACTTCTAGGGTAGGGCGAACAGAGACCCGATTAGATAATTTTACATTAAGGTTAATATAAGAACTCAGCGAAATTCTATCAGATTTGTTCAATTTACGTCGTTGATATTTCAGATAGCTTATTGGGCCAAGCGGCATCTCAAAGCGCAAGAAATGGCGAGTAAAATGCACTGTTGCACTTCTAGGGTAGGGCAAACAGTGACCCGATTAGATCATTTTATATTATGGTTAATTTAAGAATTCACCCAAATTCTATCACATTTGTTCAATTTACGTCGCTCCTATTTCAGATAGCGTATTGGGCTAAGCGGCATCTCAAAGCGCATGAAATGGCGAGAGAAATGCACTATTAAACTTCTAGGGTAAGGCAAACAGAGACCCGATTAGATCATTTTATATTACGGTTAATATAAGAATTCAGCGTAATTCTATCACATTTGTTCAATTTACGTCGCTCATATTCCAGATAGCGCACTGGGCTAAGCGGCATCTCAAAGCGTATGAAATCGCGAGTAAAATGCACTATTAAACTTCTAGGGTAGGGCAATCAGAGACCCGATTAGATCATTTTATATTAAGGCTAATATAAGAATTCAGCGAAATTCTATCACATTCGTTCAAGTTACGTCGCTCCTATTTCAGATAGCGTATTGGGCGAAGCGGCATCTCAAAGCGCATGAAATGCCGAGTAAAATGCACTATTAAACATCTAGGATAAGGCAAACAGAGACCCGATTAGATCATTTTATATTACGGTTAATATAAGTATTCAGGGAAATTCTATCACATTTGTTCAATTTACGTCGCTCCTATTTCAGATAGCGTATTGGGCTAAGCGGCATCTCAAAGCGCATGGAATGGCGAGTGAAATGCACTATTAAACTTCTAGGGTAACGCAAACAGAGACCCGATTAGATCATTTTATATTACGGTTAATATAAGAATTCAGCGTAATTCTATCACATTTGTTCAACATACGTCGCTCCTATTTCAGATAGCGTACTGGGCTAGGCGGCATCTTCAAGCGCGTGGAAGGGCGAGTAAAATGCACTACTAAACTTCTATGATAGGGCAATCAGAGTTCCGATTAGATCATTTTATATTTTGTTAACTATAACATTTCAGGGAAATTCTATCACATTTGTTCAATTTACGTCGCTCCTATTTCAGATAGCGTATTGGGCTAAGCGGCATCTCAAAGCGCAAGAAATGGCGAGTACAATGCACTATTAAGCTTCTAGGGTTGGGTACTTAGAGACCCGATTAGATCATTTTATATTATGGTTAATTTAAGAATTCAGCGAAATCCTATCACATTTGTTCAATTTACGTCGCTCCTATTTCAGATAGCTATTGGGCTAAGCGGCATCTCAAAGCGCATGAAAGGGCGAGTAAAATGCAGTATTAAACTTCTATGGTAATGCAAACAGAGACCCGATTAGATCATTTTATATTACGGTTAATATAAGAATTTAGCGTAATTCTATCACATTTGTTCAACATACGTCGCTCCTATTTCAGATAGTGTACTGGGCTAGGCGGCATCTTAAAGCGCGTGGAAGGGCGAGTAAAATGCGCTACTAAACTTCTATGATAGGGCAATCAGAGTCCCGTTTAGATCATTTTATATTTTGTTTAATATAAGATTTCAGGGAAATTCTATCACATTAGTTCAATTTACGTCGCTCCTATTTCAGATAGCTATTGGGCTAAGCGGCATCTCAAAGCGCATGAAATGACGAGAGAAATGCACTATTAAACTTCTTGGGTAGGGCGAACAGAGACCTGATTACATCATTTTATATTACGGTTAATATAAGAATTCAGCGTAATTCTGTGACATTTGTTCAACTTACGTAGCTTCTATTTCAGATAGCGTACTGGGCTAAGCGGCAACTTAAAGCGCGTGGAATGGCGAGTAAAATGCACTGTTAAACTTCAAGGGTAGGGCAAACAGAGACCCGATTAGATCATTTCATATTATGGTTTATTTAAGAATTCAGAAAAATTCTATCACATTTGTTCAATTTACGTCGCTCCTATTTCAGATAGCTTATTGGGCTAAGCGGCATCACAAAGCGCATGAAATGCCGAGTGAAATGCACTATTAAACTTCTAGGATAAGGCAAACAGAGACCCGATTAGATCATTTTACATTAAGGTTAATATAAGAATTCAGCGAGATCGTCTCACATTTGTTCAATTTACGTCGCTGATATTTCAGATAGCGTATTGGGCTAAGCGGCAACTCAAAGCGCAAGAAATGGCGAGTAAAATGCACTATTAAACTTCTAGGGTAGGGCAAACAGAGACCCGATTAGATCATTTTATATTATGGTTAATATAAGATTTCAGCGTAACTCTGTCACATTTGTTCAACTTACGTAGCTCCTATTTCAGATAGCGTACTGGGCTAGGCGGCATCTTAAAGCTCGTGGAATGGCGAGCAAAATGCACTCTTAAACTTCTATGATAGGGCAATCAGAGACCCGATTAGATCGTTTTATATTTTGGTTAATATAAGAATTCAGCGGATTTTTTTACATTTGTTCAATTTACGTTGCTCCTATTTCAGATAGCGTATTGGGCTAAGCGGCATCTCAAAGCGCAAGAAATGGCGAGTAAAATGCACTATTAAACTTCTAGGATACGGCAATCAGAGACCCGATTAGATCATTTTATATTTTGGTTAATATAAGAATTCAGCGAAATTCTATCACATTTGTTCAATTTACGTCGCTCCTATTTCAGATAGCTATTGGGCTAAGCGGCATCTCAAAGCGCATGAAATGACGAGAGAAATGCACTATTAAACTTCTTGGGTAGGGCGAACAGAGACCCGATTACATCATTTTATATTATGGTTAATTTAAGAATTCAGCAAAATTCTATCACATTTGTTCAATTTACGTCGCTCCTATTTCAGATAGCGTATTGGTCTATGCTGCATCTCAAAACGCATGAAATGGCGAGTAAAATGCACTAGTAAACTTCTAGGGTAGGGAATCAGAGACCCGATTAGATCATTTTATATTATGGTTAATTTAAGGATTCAGCAAAATTCTATCACATTTGTTCAATTTACGTCGCTCCTATTTCAGATAGCTTATTGGGCTAAGCGGCATCTCAAAGCGCATGAAATGGCGAGTAAAATGCACTCTTAAACATCTATGATAGGGCAATCAGAGACCCGATTAGATCATTTTATATTACTGTTAATATAAGAATTCAGCGTAATTCTGTGACATTTGTTCAACTTACGTAGCTCCTATTTCAGGTAGCGTATTGGGCTAAGCGGCATCTCAAAGCGCATGAAATGGCGAGTAAAATGCACTATTAAACTTCTAGGGTAGGGAATCAGAGACCCGATTAGATCATTTTATATTATGGTTAATTTAAGGATTCAGCAAAATTCTATCACATTTGTTCAATTTACGTCGCTCCTATTTCAGATAGCGTACTGGGCTAGGCGGCAACTTAAAGCGCGTGGAATGGCGAGTAAAATGCACTATTAATCTTCTATGATAGGGCAATCAGAGACCTGATTAGATCATTTTATATTTTGGTTAATATAAGAATTCAGCGAAATTCTATCACATTTGTCCAATTTACGTCGCTCCTATTTCAGATAGCGTATTGGGCTAAGCGGCATCGCAAAGCGCATGAAATGGCGAGTAAAATGCACTATTAAACTTCTAGGGTGGGGCAATCAGAGACCCGATTAGATCATTTTATATTACGGTTAATTTAAGAATTCAGCAAAATTCTATCACATTTGTTCAATTTACGTCGCTCCTATTTCAGATACCGTACTGGGCTAGGCGGCATCTTAAAGCGTGTGGAATGGCGAGTAAAATGCACTATTAAACTTCTATGATAGGGCAATCAGAGACCCGATTAGATCATTTCATATTTTGGTTAATATAAGAATTCAGCGAAATTTTATCACATTTGTTCAATTTACGTCGCTCCTATTTCAGATAGCTTATTCAGCTAAGCGGCATCTCAAAGCGCATGAAATGACGAGTGAAATGCACTATTAAACTTCTAGGGTAGGGCGAACAAAGACCCGATTAGATCATTTTATATTACGGTTAATTTAAGAATTCAGCAAAATTCTATTACATTTCTTCAATTTACGTCGCTTCTATTTCAGATAGCGTACTGGGCTAGGCGGCATCTTAAAGCGCGCGGAATGGCGAGTAAAATGGACTATTAAACTTCTATGATAGGGCAATCAGTGACCCGATTAGATCATTTTATATTTTGGTTAATATAAGAATTCAGCGAAATTCTATCAGATTTGTTCAATTTACGTCGCTCCTATTTCAGATAGCGTATTGGTCTATGCTGCATCTCAAAACGCATGAAATGGCGAGTAAAATGCACTAGTAAACTTCTAGGGTAGTGCGAACAAAGACACGATTAGATCATTTTACATTAAGGTTAATATAAGTATTCAGGGAACTTCTGTCACATTTGTTCAATTTATGTCGCTGATATTTCAGATAGCGTATTGGGCTAAGCGGCATCTCAAAGCGCAAGAAATGGCGAGTAAAATGCACTATTAAACTTCTGCGGTAGGGCAAACAGAGACCCGTTTAGATCATTTTATATTATGGTTAATTTAAGAATTCAGCGAAATTCTATCACATTTGTTCCATTCACGTCGATCCTATTGCAGATAGCGTGTTGGGCTAAGCGGCATCTTAAAGCGCATGAAATGGCGAGTAAAATGCACTATTAAACTTCCAGGGTAATGCAAACAGAGACCCGATTAGATCAGTTTATATTACCGTTAATATAAGAATTCAGCGTAATTCTATCACATTTGTTCAACATACGTCGCTCCTATTTCAGATAGTGTTCTGGGCTAGGCGGCATCTTAAAGCGCGTGGAAGGGCGAGCAAAATGCACTACTAAACTTCTGTGATAGGGCAATCAGGGTCCCGTTTAGATCATTTTATATTTTGTTTAATATAAGATTTCAGGGAAATTCTACCACATTTGTTCAATTTACGTCGCTCCTATTTCAGATAGCTATTGGGCTAAGCGGCATCTCAAAGCGCATGAAATGACGAGAGAAATGCACTATTAAACTTCTTGTGTAGGGCGAACAGTGACCCGATTACATCATTTTATATTACGGTTAATATAAGAATTCAGCGTAATTCTATCACATTTGTTAAACTTACGTCGCTCCTATTTCAGATAGCGTACTGGGCTAGGCGGCATCTTAAAGCGCGTGCAATGGCGAGGAAAATGCCCTCTTAAACATCTATGATAGGGCAATCAGAGACCCGATTAGATCATTTTATATTTTGGTTAATATAAGAATTCAGCGAAATTCTATCACATTTGTTCAATTTACATCGCTCCTATTTCAGATAGCGTATTGGGGTAAGCGGCATCTCAAAGTGCAAGAAATGGCTCGTAAAATGCACTATTATACTTCTAGGGTAAGGCAAACAGAGACCCGATTAGATCATTTTATATTATGGTTAATTTAAGAATTCAGCGAAATTCTATCACATTTGTTCAATTTACGTCGCTCCTATTGCAGATAGCGTATTGGGCTAAGCGGCATCTCAAAGCGCAAGAAATGGCTCGTAAAATGCACTATTATACTTCTAGGGTAGGGCAAACAGAGACCCGATTAGATCATTTTATATTATGGTTAATTTAAGAATTCAGCGAAATTCTATCACATTTGTTCAATTTACGTCGCTCCTATTGCAGATAGCGTATTGGGCTAAGCGGCATCTCAAAGCGCATGAAATGGAGAGTAAAATGCACTATTAAACTTCTAGGGTAGGGCAATCAGAGACCCGATTAGATCATTTTATATTATGGTTAATTTAACAATTCAGCGAAACTCTATCACATTTGTTCAATTTACGTCACTCCTATTTCAGATAGCGTATTGGCCTAAGCGGCATCTCAAAGCGCATGAAATGACGAGTGAAATGCACGTTTAACCTTCTATGATAGGGCAATCAGAGACCCGATTAGATCATTTCATATTATGGTTTATTTAAGAATTCAAAAAAATTCTATCACATTCGTTCAATTTACGTGGCTCCTATTTCAGATAGCTTATTGGGCTCAGCGGCATCTCAAAGCGCATGAAATGACGAGTGAAATGCACTATTAATCTTCTAGGGTAGGGCGAACAGAGACCCGATTAGATCATTTTACATTGAGGTTAATATAAGAATTCAGCGAGATTCTCTCACATTTGTTCAATTTACGTCGCTGATATTTCAGATAGCGTATTGGGCTAAGCGGCATCTCAAAGCGCATGAAATGACGAGTGACATGCACTATAAAACTTCTAGGGTAGGGCGAACAAAGACCCGATTAGATCATTTTACATTAAGGTTAATATAAGAATTCAGCGAAATTCTATCACATTTGTTCAATTTACGTCGCTCCTATTTCAGATAGCGCATTGGGCTAAACTGCATCTCAAAGCGCAAGAAATGGCGAGTAAAATGCACTATTAAACTTCTAGGGTAGGTCAATCAGAGACCCGATTAGATCATTTTATATTATGGTTAATATAAGAATTCAGCGAAATTCTATCACATTCGTTCAATTTACGTGGCTCCTATTTGAGATAGCTTATTGGGCTCAGCGGCATCTCAAAACGCATGAAATGACGAGAGAAATGCACTATTAATCTTCTAGGGTAGGGCGAACAGAGACCCGATTAGATCATTTTACATTAAGGTTAATATAAGAATTCAGCGAGATTCTCTCACATTTGTTCAATTTACGTCGCTGATATTTCAGATAGCGTATTGGGCTAAGCGGCATCTCAAAGCGCAAGAAATGGCGAGTAAAATGAACTATTAAACTTCTAGGGTAGGGCAAACAGAGACCCGATTAGATCATTTTATATTATGGTTAATTTAAGAATTCAGCGAAATTCTATCACATTTGTTCAATTTACGTCGCTCCTATTTCAGATAGCGTATTGGGCTAAGCGGCATCTCAAAGCGCATGAAATGGCGAGTAAAATGCACTGTTAAACTTGTAATGTAGGTCAAACAGAGACCCGATTAGATCATTTCATATTATGGTTAATTTAAGAATTCAGAAAAATTCTATCACATTTGTTCAATTTACGTCGCTCCTATTTCAGATAGCGTACTCGGATAGGCGGCATCTTAAAGCGCGTGCAATGGCGAGTAAAATGCACTATTAAACATCTATGATAGGGCAATCAGAGACCCGATTAGATCATTTTATATTTTGGTTAATATAAGAATTCAGCGAAATTCTATCACATTTGTTTAATTTACGTCGCTCCTATTTCAGATAGCGTATTGGGCTAAGCGGCATCTCAAAGCGCATGAAATGGCGAGTAAAATGCACTGTTAAACTTCTAGGGTAGGGCAAACAGAGACCCGATTAGATCATTTTATATTATGGTTAATTTAAGAATTCAGCAAAATTTTATCACATTTGTTCAATTTACGTCGCTCCTACTTCAGATAGCGTACTGGGCTAGGCGGCATCTTAAAGCGCGTGGAATGGCGAGAAAATGCACTATTAAACTTCTATGATAGGGCAATCAGAGACCCGATTAGATGATTTTATATTACGGTTAATATAAGAATTCAGCGTAATTCTGTCACACTTCTTCAACTTACGTAGCTCCTATTTCAGATAGCGTACTGGGCTAGGCGGCAACATAAAGCGCGTGGAATGGCGAGTAAAATGCACTATTAAACTTCTATGATAGGGCAATCAGAGACCCGATTAGATCATTTTATATTTTGGTTAATATAAGAATTTAGCGAAATTCTATCACATTTGTTCAATTTACGTCGCTCCTATGTCAGATAGCGTATTGGGCTAAGCGGCATCTCAAAGCGCATGAAATGGCGAGAAAATGCACTATTAAACTTCTAGGATAGGGCGAACAGAGACCCGATTAGATCATTTTATATTATGGTTAATTTAACAATTCAGCGAAATTCTATCACATTTGTTCAATTTACGTCGCTCCTATTTCAGATAGCGTATTGGGCTAAGCGGCATCTCAAAGCGCATGGAATGACGAGTGAAATGCACTATTAAACTTCTAGGGTAGGGCGAACAGGGACCCGAATAGATCATTTTATATTACCGTTAATATAAGAATTCAGCGTAATTCTATCACAATTGTTCAACTAACGTCGCTCCTATTTCAGATAGCGTACTGCGCTAGGCGGCATCTTGAAGCGCTTGGAAGGGCGAGTAAAATGCACTACTAAACTTCTATGATAGGGCAATCAGAGTCCCGATTAGATCATTTTATATTTTGTTTACTATAACATTTCAGGGAAATTCTATCACATTTGTTCAATTTACGTCGCTCCTATTTCAGATAGCGTATTGGGCTAAGCGGCATCTCTAAGCGCAAGAAATGGCGAGTAAAATGCACTATTAAACTTCTAGGGTAGGGCACATAGAGACCCGATTAGATCATTCTATATTATGGTTAATTTAAGAATTCAGCGAAATCCTATCACATTTGTTCAATTTACGTCGCTCCTATTTCAGATAGCGTATTGGGCTAATCGGCATCTCAAAGCGCATGAAATGGCGAGTAAAATGCACTATTAAACTTCTAGGGTAGGGCGAACAGAGACCCGATTAGATCATTTTACATTAAGGTTAATATAAGTATTCAGGGAACTTCTATCACATTTGTTCAATTTACGTCGCTCCTATTTCAGATAGCTTATTGGGCTAAGCGGCATTTCAAAGCGCATGAAATGACGAGTGAAATGCACTATTAATCTTCTTGGGTAGGGCGAACAGAGAACCGATTAGATCATTTTACATTAAGGTTAATATAAGAATTCAGCGAGATTCTCTCACGTTTGTTCAATTTACGTCGCTGGTATTTCAGGTAGCGTATTGGGCTAAGCGGCATCCCAAAGCGCAAGAAATGGCGAGTAAAATGCACTATTAAACTTCTGGGGTAGGGCAAACAGAGACCCGTTTAGATCATTTTATATTATGGTTAATTTAACAATTCAGCGAAATTCTATCACATTTGTTCAATTTACTTCACTCCTATTTCAGATAGCGTATTGGGCTAAGCGGCATCTCAAAGCGCATGAAATGGCGAGTAAAATGCACTATTAAACTTCTAGGATAAGGCAAACAGAGACCCGATTAGATCATTTTATATTACGGTTAATATAAGAATTCAGCGTAATTCTGTCACATTTCTTCAAGTTACGTAGCTCCTATTTCAGATAGCGTACTGGGCTAGGCGGCAACTTAAAGCGCGTGGAATGGCGAGTAAAATGCACTATTAAACTTCTAGGGTAATGCAAACAGAGACCCGATTAGATCATTTTATATTACGGTTAATATAAGAATTCAGTGTAATTCTATCACATTTGTTCAACATACGTCGCTCCTATTTCGGATAGTGTACTGGGCTAGGCGGCATCTTAAAGCGCCTGGCAGGGCGAGTAAAATGCACTACTAAACTTCTGTGATAGGGCAATCAGAGTCCCGTTTAGATCATTTTATATTTTGTTTAATATAAGATTTCAGGGAAATTCTATCACATTTGTTCAATTTACGTCGCTCCTATTTCAGATAGCTATTGGGCTAAGCGGCATCTCAAAGCGCATGAAATGACGGGAGAAATGCACTATTAAACTTCTTGTGTAGGGCGAACAGTGACCCGATTACATCATTTTATATTATGGTTAATTTAAGAATTCAGCAAAATTCTATCACATTTGTTCAATTTACGTCGCTCCTATTTCAGATAGCGTATTGGGCTAAGCGGCATCTCAAAGCGCATGAAATGGCGAGCAAAATCCACTACTAAACTTCTAGGGTAGGGCGAACAGAGACCCGATTAGATCATTTTACATTAAGGTTAATATAAGAATTCAGCGAAATTCTATCACATTTGTTCAATTTACGTCGCTCCTATTTCAGATTGCGTATTGGGCAAAGCGGCGTCTCAAAGCGCATGAAGTGGCGAGTAAAATGCACTATTAAACTTCGAGGGTAAGGCAAACTGAGACCCGATTAGATCATTTTATATTACGGTTAATATAATAATTCAGCGTAATTCTATCACATTTGTTCAACTTACGTCGCTCCTATTTCAGATAGCGTACTGTGCTAGGCGGCATCTTAAAGCGCGTAGAATGGCGAGTAAAATGCACTACTAAACTTCTATGATAGGGCAATCGGGGACCCGATTAGATCATTTTATATTTTGTTTAATATAAGATTTCAGGGAAATTCTATAACATTTTGTTCAATTTACGTCGCTACTATTTCAGATAGCGTATTCGGCTAAGCGGCATCGCAAAGCGCATGAAATGGCGAATAAAATGCACTATTACACTTCTAGGGTAGGGCAAACAGAGACCCGATTAGATCATTTTATATTATGGTTAATTTAAGAATTCAGCAAAATTCTATCACATTTGTTCAACTTCCGTCGCTCCTATTTCAGATAGCGTATTGGGCTAAGCGGCATCTCAAAGCGCATGAAATGGCGAGTAAAATGCACTATTACACTTCTAGGGTAGGGCAAACAGAGACCCGATTAGATCATTTTATATTATGGTTAATTTAAGTATTCACCGAAATTCTATCACATTTGTTCAATTTACGTCGCTCCTATTTCAGATAGCGTATTGGGCTAAGCGGCATCTCAAAGCGCATGAAATGGCGAGTAAAATGCGCTATTAGACTTCTATGGTAGGGCGAACAGAGGCCAGATTAGATCATTTGACATTAAGGTTAATATAAGAATACAGGGAAATTCTATCACATTTTTTCAATTTACGTCGCTCCTATTCCAGATAGCGTACTGGGCTAGGCGGCATCTTAAAGCGCGTGGAAAGGCGAGTAAAATGCACTACTAAACTTCTTTGATAGGGCAATCAGAGACCCGAGTAGATCAATTTATATTTTGTTTAATATAAGATTACAGGGAAATTCTATCACATTTGTTTTATTTACGTCGCTGCTATTTCAGATAGCGTATTGGGCTAAGCGGCATCTGAAAGTGCATGAAATGGCGAGTAAAACGCACTATTATACTTCTAGGGTGGGGCAAACAGAGACCCGATTAGATCATTTTATATTATGATTAATTTAAGAAGTCAGCAAAATTCTATCACATTTGTTCAATTTACGTCGCTCCTATTTCAGATAGCGTACTGGGCTATGCGGCATCGTAAAGCGCGTGGAATGGCGAGAAAACGCACTATTAAACTTCTATGATAGGGCAATCAGAGACCCGATTAGATCATTTTATATTTTGGTTAATATAAGAATTCAGCGAAATTCTATCACATTTGTACAATTTACGTCGCTCCTATTTCAGATAGCGTATTGGGCTACGCGGCATCTGAAAGCGCATGAAATGACGAGTGAAATGTACTATCAGACTTCTATGGTAGGGCGAACAGAGGCCCGATTAGATCATTTTATATTTTGTTTAATATAAGAATTCAGCGTAATGCTATCACATTTGTTCAATTTACGTCGTTCCTATTTCAGATAGCGTACTGGGCTAGGCGGCATCTTAAAGCGCGTGGAATGGCGAGTAAAATGCACTACTAAACTTCTATGATAGGGCAATCAGAGACCCGATTAGATCATTTTATATTTTGTTTAATATCAGATTTCAGGGAAATTGTATCACATTTGTTCAATTTACGTCGCTCCTATTTCAGATAGCCTATTGGGCTAAGCGGCATCTCAAAGCGCATGAAATGGGGACTAAAATGCACTATTAAACTTCTAGGCTAGGGCGAACAGAGACCCGATTAGATCATTTTACATTTTGGTTAATAAAAGAATTCAGCGAAATTCTATCACATTTGTTCAATTTACGTCGCTCCTATTTCAGATAGCATATTGGGCTAAGCGGCATCTCAAAGCGCATGAAATGACGGGTGAAATGCACTATTAAGCTTCTATGATAGGGCAATCAGAGACCCAATTAGATCATTTTATATTACTGTTAATATAAGAATTCAGCGTAATTCTGTGACATTTGTTCAATTTACGTCGCTCATATTTCAGATAGCTTATTGGGCTAAGCGGCATCTCAAAGCGCATGAAATGGCGAGTAAAATGCACTATTAAACTTCTAGGGTAGGGCAAACAGAGACCCGATAAGATCATTTTATATTATGGTTAATTTAAGAATTCAGCGAAATTCTATCACATTTGTTCAATTTACGTCGTTCCTATTTCAGATAGCGTACTGGGCTCGGCGGCATCTTAAAGCGCGTGGAATGGCGAGTGTAATGCACTATTAGACTTCTATGGTAGGGCGAACCGAGACCCGATTAGGTAATTTTATATTATGGTTAATTTAAGAATTCAGCAAAATTCTATCACATTTGTTCAATTTACGTCGCTCCTATTTCAGTTAGCGTATTCGGCTAAGCGGCATCTCAAAGGGCATGAAATGGCGAGTAAAATGCACTATTAAACTTCTAGGGTAGGGCAAACAGAGACCCGATAAGATCATTTTATATTATGGTTAATTTAAGAATTCAGCGAAATTCTATCACATTTGTTCAATTTACGTCGCCTCTATTTCAGACAGCGTATTGGGCTAAGCGGCATCTGAAAGCGCATGAAATGGCGAGTAAAATGCACTATTAAACTTCTAGGCTAGGGCAAACAAAGACCCGATTAAATCATTTTATATTATGGTTAATTTAAGAATTCAGCGAAATTCTATCACATTTATTCAATTTACGTCGCTCCTATTTCAGATAGCGTATTCGGCTATGCGGCATCTCAAAGCGCATGAAATGACGAGTGAAATGCACTATTAGACTTCTATGGTAGGGCGAACAGAGACCCGATTAGATCATTTTACATTAAGGTTAATATAAGAATTCAGGGAAATTCTATCACATTTTTCAATTTACGTCGCTCCTACTTCAGATAGCGTATTGGGCTAAGCGGCATCTCAAAGCGCATGAAATGACGAGTGAAATGCACTATTAAACTTCTATGATAGGGCATTCAGAGACCCGAATAGATCATTTTATATTTTGGTTAATATAAGAATTCAGCGAAATTCTATCACATTTGTTCAATTTCCGTCGCTCCTATTTCAGATAGCGTATTGGGCTAAGCGGCATCTCAAAGCGCATGAAATGGCGAGTAAAATGCACTATTAAACTTCTAGGGTAGGGCAAACAGAGACCCGATTAGATCATTTTATATTATGGTTAATTTAAGAATTCAGCGAAATTCTATCACATTTGTTCAATTTACGTCGCTCCTATTTCAGATAGCTGATTGGGCTAAGCGGCATCTCAAAGCGCATGAAATGGCGAGTGAAATGCACTGTTAAACTTCTATGGTAGAGCAATCAGAGACCCGATTAGATCATTTTATATTTTGTTTAATATAAGATTTCAGGGAAATTTTATCACATTTGTTCAATTTACGTCGCTCCTATTTCAGATAGCGAATTCGGCTAAGCGGCATCTCAAAGCGCATGAACTGGCGAATAAAATGCACTATTAAACTTCTAGGCTAGGGCGAACAGAGCCCCGATCAGATCATTTTACATTATGGTTAATAAAAGAATTCAGTGAAATTCTATCACATTTGTTCAACTTACGTCGCTCCTACTTCAGATAGCGTATTGGGCTAAGCGGCATCTCAAAGCGCATGAAATGGCGAGAGAAATGCACTATTAGACTTCTATGGTAGGGCGAACAGAGACCCGATTGGATCATTTTACATTAAGGTTAATATAAGAATTCACGGAAATTCTATCACATTTGTTCAACTTACGTCGCTCCTATTTCAGATAGCGTATTGGGCTGAGCGGCATCTCAAAGCGCATGAAATGTCGAATAAAATTCCCTATTAAACTTCTAGGTTAGAGCGAACAGACACCCGATTAGATCATTTTATAATATGGTTAATTTAAGAATTCAGCGAAAATCTATCACATTTGTTCAATTTACGTCGCTCCGATTTCAGATAGCGTATTGGGCAAAGCGGCATCTCAAAGCGCATGAAATGGCTAGTAAAATGCGCTATTAAACTTCTAGGATAAGGCAAACAGCGACCCGATTAGATCATTTTATATTACGGTTAATAAAAGAATGCAGCGTAATTCTATCACATTTGTTCAAGTTACGTCGCTCCTATTTCAGATAGCGTACTGGGCTAGGCGCCATCTAACAGCGGGTGGAATGGCGAGTAAAATGCACTACTAATCTTCTATGATAGGGCAATCAGAGACCCGATTACATCATTTTATATTTTGGTTAATATAAGATTTCAGGGAAATTCTATCACATTTGTTCAATTTACGTCGCTCCTATTTCAGATAGCGTATTGGGCTAAGCGGCATCTCAAAGCGCATGAAATGGCGAACATAGTGCACTATTAAACTTCTAGGCTAGGGCGAACAGAGACCAGATTAGATCATTTTATATTTTGGTTAATATAAGAATTCTGCGAAATTCTATCACATTTGTTCAATTTACGTCGCTCCTATTTCAGATAGCTTATTGGGCTTAGCGGCATCTCAAAGCGCATGAAGTGACGAATGAAATGCACTATTAAACTTCTAGGGTAGGGCAAACAGAGACCCGATTAGATCATTTTATATTATGGTTAATTTAAGAATTCAGCAAAATTCTATCACATTCGTTCAACTTACGTCGGTCCTATTTCAGATAGCGTATTGGGCTAAGCGGCATCTCAAAGCGCATGAAATGGCGAGTAAGATGCACTATTAAACTTCTAGCGTAGGGCAAACAGAGACCCGATTATATCATTTTATGTTATGGTTAATTTAAGAATTCAGCAAAATTCTATCACATTCGTTCAATTTACGTCGCTCCTATTTCAGATAGCGTATTGGGCCATGCGGCATTTCAAAGCGCATGAAATGGCGAGTAAAATGCACTATTAACCTTCTAGGATAAGCCAAACAGAGACCCGATTAGATCATTTTATATTACGGTTAATATAAGAATTCAGCGTAATTCTATCACATTTGTTCAACTTACGTCGCTCCTATTTCAGATAGCATACTGGGCTAGGCGGCATCTTAAAGGACGTGGAATGGCGAGTAAAATGCACTACTAAACTTCTATGATAGGGCAATCAGAGACCTGATTAGATCATTTTATATTTTGTTTAATATAAGATTTCAGCGACGTTCTATCACATTTGTTCAATTTACGTCGCTCCTATTTCTGATAGCGTATTGGGCTACGCGGCATCTCAAAGCGCATGAAATGGCGAGTAAAATGCACTATTAAACTTCTAGGGTAGGGCAAACAGAGACCCGATTAGATATTTTTATGTTATGGTTAATTTAAGAATTCAGCAAAATTCTATCACGTTTGTTCAATTTACGTCGCTCCTATTTCAGATAGGGTATTTGGCTAAGCGGCATCTCAAAACGCATGAAATGGCGAGTAAAATGCAATACTAAACTTCTAGGATAAGGCAATCAGAGACCCGATTAGATCATTTTATATTTTGTTCAATATAAGATTTCTGGGAAATTCTATCACATTTGTTCAATTTACGTCGCTCCTATTTCTGATAGCGTATTGGGCTAAGCGGCATCTCAAAGCGCATGAAATGGCGAGTCAAATGCAATACTAAACTTCTAGGATAAGGCAAACAGAGACCCCATTAGATCATTTTATATTTTGGTTAATATGAGAATTCAGCGAAATTCTATCACATCTGTTCAATTTACGTCGCTCCTATTTCAGATAGCGCACTGGGCTAGGCGGCATCTTAAAGCGCATGAAATGGCGAGTAAAATGCACTACTAAACTTCTAGGCTAGTGCGAACAGAGACACGATTAGATCATTTTACATTAAGGTTAATATAAGAATTCAGCATAATTCTATCACATTTGTTCAGCTTACGTCGCTCCTATTTCAGATAGCATACTGGGCTAGGCGGCATCTGAAATCGCGTGGAATGGCGAGTAAAATGCACTACTATACTTCTATGATAGGGCAATCAATTACCCGAATAGATCATTTTATATTATGGTTAATTTAAGAATTCAGCGGAATTCTATCACATTTGTTCAATTTACGTCGCTCCTATTTCAGATAGCGTATCGGGCTAAGCGGCATCTCGGAGCGCATGAAATGGCGAGTATAATGCACAATTAAACTTCTAGGATAAGGCAAACAGAGACCCGATTAGATCATTTTATATTACGGTTAATATAAGAAATCGGCGTAATTCTATCACATTTGTTCAATTTACGTGGCTCCTATTGCAGATAGCGTATTGGGCTAAGCGGCATCTCAAAGCGCATGAAATGGCGAGTAAAATGCACTATTAAACTTCTAGGGTAGGGCAAACAGAGACCCGATTATAACAAATTTTATATTATGGTTAATTCAAGAATTCAGCAAAATTCTATCACATTTGTTCAATTTACGTCGCTCCTATTTCAGATAGCGTACTGGGCTAGGCGGCATCTTAAAGCGCGTGGAATTGCGAGTAAAATGCACTATTAAACTTCTATGATAGGGCAATCAGAGACCCGATTAGACCATTTTATATTTTGGTTAATATAAGAATTCGGCGAAATTCTATCACATTTGTTCAATTTACGTCGCTGATATTTCAGATAGCGTGCTGGGCTAGGCGGCATCTTAAAGCGCGTGTAATGGCGAGTAAAATACAATACTAAACTTCTATGATAGGGCAATCAGAGACCCGATTAGATCATTTTATATGTTGTTTAATATAAGATTTATGGGAAATTCTATCACATTTGTTCAATTTACGTCGCTCCTATTTCAGGTAGCGTATTGGGCTAAGCGGCATCTCAAAGCGCATGAAATGGCGAATAAAATGCACTATTAAACTTCTAGGCTAGGGCGAACAGAGACCCGATTAGATCATTTTACATTATGGTTAATAAAAGAATTCAGCGAAATTCTATCACATTTGTTCAACTTACGTCACTCCTATTTCAGATAGCGTATTGGGCTAAGCGGCATCTCAAACCGCATGAAATGGCGAGTGAAATGCACTATTAAACTTCTATGGTAGGGCAAACAGAGACCCGATTAGATCATTTTATATTACGGTTAATATAAGAATTCAGCAAAATTCTATCACATTTGATCAATTTACGTCGCTCCTATTTCAGATAGCGTACTGGGCTAGGCGGCATCTTAAGCGCGTGGAATGGCGAGTAATATGCACTATTATACTTCTATGATAGGGCAATCAGAGACCCGATTAGATCATTTTATATTTTGGTTAATATAAGAATTCAGCGAAATTCTATCACATTTGTTCAATTTACGTCGCTGATATTTTAGATAGCGTATTGGGCTAAGCGGCATCTCAAAGCGCAAGAAATGGCGAGTAAAATGCACTATTAAACTTCTAGGGTAAGGCAAACAGAGACCCGATTAGATCATTTTATATTATGGTTAATATAAGAATTCAGCGTAATTCTATCACATTTGTTCAACTTATGTCGCTCCTATTTCAGATAGCGTACTGGGCTAGGCGGCATCTTAAAGCGCGTGGAAGGGCGAGTAAAATGCACCACTAAACTTCTATGATAGGGTAATCAGAGACCCGATTAGATCATTTTATATTTTGTTTAATATAAGATTTCAGGGAAAGTCTATCACATTTGTTCAATTTACGTCGCTCCTATTTCAGATAGCGTACTAGGCTAAGCGCCAGCTCAAAGCGCATAAAATAGCGAATTGAATGCACTATTAAACTTCTAGGCTAGGGCGAACAGAGACCCGATTAGATCATTTTACATTATGGTTAATAAAAGAATTCAGCGAAATTCTATCACATTTGTTCAATTTACGTCGCTCATATTTCAGATAGCGTTTTGGGCTAAGCGTCATCTCAAAGCGCAAGAAAGGGCGAGTACAATGCACTATTAAACTTCTAGGGTAGGGCAAACAGAGACCCGATTAGATCATTTTATATTATGGTTAATTTAAGAATTCACCGAAATTCTATCACATTTGTTCAATTTACGTCGCTCCTATTTCAGATAGCGTATTGGGCTAAGCGGCATCTCAAAGCGCATGATATGGCGAGTAAAATGCACTATTAAACTTCTACAGTAAGGCAAACAGAGACCCGATTAGATCATTTTACATTAAGGTTAAAATAAGAATTCGGCGAAATTCTATCACATTTGTTCAATTTCCGTCGCTCTTATTTCAGATAGCGTATTGGGCTAAGCGGCATCTCAAAGCGCATGAAATGGCGATTAAAATGCACTATTAAACTTCTAGGGTAGGGCAAACAGAGACCCGATTACATCATTTTATATTATGGTTAATAAAAGAATTCAGCGAAATTCTATCACATTTGTTCAATTTACGTCGCTCCTATTTCAGATAGCGTATTGGGCTAAGCGTCATGTCAAAGCGCATGAAATTACGAGTAAAATGCACTATTAAACTTCCAGGGTAGGGCAAACAGAGACCCGATTAGATCATTTTATATTATGGTTAATTTAAGAATTCAGCGAAATTCTATGACTTTTGTTCAATTTACGTCGCTCCGATTTCAGATAGCGTACTGGGCTAGGCGGCATCTTAAAGCGCGTGGAATCGCGAGTAAAATGCTCTATTAAACTTCTATGATAGGGCAATCAGTGACCCGATTAGATCATTTTATATTTTGGCTAATATAAGAATTCAGCGAAATTCTATCACATTTGTTGAATTTACGTCGCTCGTATTTCAGATAGCGTTTTGGGCTAAGCGGCACCTCAAAGCGCATGAAAAGGCGAGTATAGTGCACTGTTAAACTTCTAGGGTAGGGCAAACAGAGACCCGATTAGATCATTTTATATTACGGTTAATATAAGAATTCAGCGAAATTCTATCACATTTGTTCAATTTACGTCGCTGATAATTCAGATAGCGTATTGGGCTAAGCAGCATCTCAAAGCGCAAGAAATGGCGAGTAAAATGCACTATTAAACATCTAGGGTAGGGCGAACAGAGACCCGATTAGATCACTTTACATTAAGGTTAATATAAGAATTCAGCATAATTCTATCACATTTGTTCAATTTACGTCGCTGACATTTCAGATAGCGTATTGGCTAAGCGGCATATCAAAGCGCAAGAAATGGCGAGTAAAATGCACTATTAAACTTCTATAATGGGGCAATCAGAAACCCGATTAGATCATTGTATATTTTGGTCAATATAAGGATTCAGCGAAATTCTATCACATTTGTTGAACTTACGTCGCTCCTGTTTCAGATAGCTTATTGAGCTAAGCGGAGTCTCAAAGCGCATGAAATGGCGAATAGAATGCACTATTAAACTTCTAGGCTAGGGCGAACAGAGACCCGATTAGATCATTTTACATTAAGGTTAATATAAGAATTCAGGGAAATTCTATCACATTTGTACAATTTACGTCGCTCCTATTTCAGATAGCGTATTGGGCTAAGCGGCATCTCAAAGCGCAAGAAATGGCGAGTAAAATGCACTATTAAACTTCTAGGGTAGGGCAAACAGAGACTCGATTAGATCATTTTATATTACGGTTAATATAAGAATTCGGCGTAATTCTATCACATTTGTTCAATTTACATCGCTCCTATTTCAGATAGCGTATTGGGATAGGCGGCATCTTAAAGCGCGTGGAATGTCGAGTAAAATGCACTATTCAACATCTATGATAGGGCAATCAGAGACCCGATTAGATCATTTTATATTTTGGTTAAGATAAAAATTCAGCGAAATTCTATCACATTTGTTCAATTTACGTCGCTCGTATGTCAGATAGCTTATTGGGCTAAGCGGCATCTCAAAGCGCATGAAATGACGAGTGAAATGCACTATTAAACATCAAGGGTAGGGCGAACAGAGACCCGATTAGATCATTTTACATTAAGGTTAATATAAGAATTCAGCGAAATTCTATCACATTTGTTGAACTTACGTTGCTCCTGTTTCAGATAGCTTATTGGGCTAAGCGGCATCTTAAAGCGCGTGGAATGTCGAGTAAAATGTACTATTAAACTTCTATGATAGGCAATCAGTGCCCCGAATAGATCATTTTATATTTTGGTTAAGATAAGAATTCAGCGAAATTCTATCACGTTTGTTCAATCTTCGTCGCTCCTATTTCAGATAGCGTATTGGGCAAAGCGGCATCTCAAAGCACATGAAATGGCGAGTAAAATGCACTATTAAACTTCTAGGGTAAGGCAAACAGAGACCCGATTAGATCATTTTATATTACGGTTAATATAAGAATTCAGCGTAATTGTACCACATTTGTTCAAATTATGTCGCTCCTATTTCAGATAGCGTACTGGGCTAGGCGGCATCTTAAGCGCGTGGAATGGCGAGTAAAATGCACTATTAAACTTCTATGATAGGGTAATCAGTGACCCGATTAGATCATTTTATATTTTGGTTAATATAAGAATTCAGTGAAATTCTATCACATTTGTTCAATTTACGCCGCTCCTATTTCAGATAGCGTATTGGGCTAAGCGGCATCTCAAAGCGCATGAAATGACGAGTGAAATGCACTATTAAACTTCTAGGGTAGTGCAAACAGGGACCAGATTAGATCATTTTATATTATGGTTAATATAAAAATTCAGCAAAATTCTATCACATTTGTTCAATTTACGTCGCTCCTATTTCAGATAGCGAACTGGGCTAGGCGGCATCTCAAAGCGCGTGGAATGGCGAGTGAAATGCTCTATTAAACTTCTATGATAGGGCAATCAGAGACCCGATTAGATCATTTTATATTTTGGTTAAGATAAGAATTCAGCGAAATTCTATCACATTTGTTCAATTTTCGTCGCTCGTATGTCAGATAGCTTATTGGGCTAAGCGGCATCTCAAAGCGCATGAAATGACGAGTGAAATGCACTATTAAACATCTAGGGTAGGGCGAACAGAGACCCGATTAGATCATTTTACATTAAGGATAATATAAGAATTCAGCGAAATTCTATCACATTTGTTCAATTTACGTCGCTGATATTTCAGATAGCGTATCGGGCTATGCGGCATCTCAAAGCGCAAGAAATGGCGAGTAAAATGCACTATTAAATTTCTATAATGGGGCAATCAGAGACCCGATTAGATCATTTTATATTTTGGTTAATATAAGTATTCAGCGAAATTCTATCACATTTGTTCAACTTACGTCGCTCCTATTTCAGATAGCTTATTGGGCTAAGCGGCATCTCAAAGCGCATGAAATTACGAGTAAAATGCACTATTAAACTTCCAGGGTAGGGCAAACAGAGACCCGATTAGATCATTTTATATTATGGTTAATTTAAGAATTCAGCGAAATTCTATCACTTTTGTTCAATTTACGTCGCTCCTATTTCAGATAGCGTACTGGGCTAGGCGGCATCTTAAAGCGCGTGGAATGGCGAGTAAAATGCTCTATTAAACTTCTATGATAGGGCAATCAGTGACCCGATTAGATCATTTTATATTTTGGCTAATATAAGAATTCAGCGAAATTCTATCACATTTGTTGAATTTACGTCGCTCGTATTTCAGATAGCGTATTGGGCTAAGCGGCACCTCAAAGCGCATGAAAAGGCGAGTATAGTGCACTGTTAAACATCTAGGGTAGGGCGAACAGAGACCCGATTATATCACTTTACATTAAGGTTAATATAAGAATTCAGCATAATTCTATCACATTTGTTCAATTTACGTCGCTGACATTTCAGATAGCGTATTGGCTAAGCGGCATATCAAAGCGCAAGAAATGGCGAGTAAAATGCACTATTAAACTTCTATAATGGGGCAATCAGAAACCCGATTAGATCATTGTATATTTTGGTCAATATAAGGATTCAGCGAAATTCTATCACATTTGTTGAACTTACGTCGCTCCTGTTTCAGATAGCTTATTGAGCTAAGCGGAGTCTCAAAGCGCATGAAATGGCGAATAGAATGCACTATTAAACTTCTAGGCTAGGGCGAACAGAGACCCGATTAGATCATTTTACATTAAGGTTAATATAAGAATTCAGGGAAATTCTATCACATTTGTACAATTTACGTCGCTCCTATTTCAGATAGCGTATTGGGCTAAGCGGCATCTCAAAGCGCAAGAAATGGCGAGTAAAATGCACTATTAAACTTCTAGGGTAGGGCAAACAGACACTCGATTAGATCATTTTATATTACGGTTAATATAAGAATTCGGCGTAATTCTATCACATTTGTTCAATTTACATCGCTCCTATTTCAGATAGCGTATTGGGATAGGCGGCATCTTAAAGCGCGTGGAATGTCGAGTAAAATGCACTATTCAACATCTATGATAGGGCAATCAGAGACCCGATTAGATCATTTTATATTTTGGTTAAGATAAGAATTCAGCGAAATTCTATCACATTTGTTCAATTTACGTCGCTCGTATGTCAGATAGCTTATTGGGCTAAGCGGCATCTCAAAGCGCATGAAATGACGAGTGAAATGCACTATTAAACATCAAGGGTAGGGCGAACAGAGACCCGATTAGATCATTTTACATTAAGGTTAATATAAGAATTCAGCGAAATTCTATCACATTTGTTGAACTTACGTTGCTCCTGTTTCAGATAGCTTATTGGGCTAAGCGGCATCTTAAAGCGCGTGGAATGTCGAGTAAAATGTACTATTAAACTTCTATGATAGGCAATCAGTGCCCCGAATAGATCATTTTATATTTTGGTTAAGATAAGAATTCAGCGAAATTCTATCACGTTTGTTCAATCTTCGTCGCTCCTATTTCAGATAGCGTATTGGGCAAAGCGGCATCTCAAAGCACATGAAATGGCGAGTAAAATGCACTATTAAACTTCTAGGGTAAGGCAAACAGAGACCCGATTAGATCATTTTATATTACGGTTAATATAAGAATTCAGCGTAATTCTACCACATTTGTTCAAATTATGTCGCTCCTATTTCAGATAGCGTACTGGGCTAGGCGGCACTTAGCGCGTGGAATGCGAGTAAAATGCACTATTAACTTCTATGATAGGGTAATCAGTGACCCGATTAGATCATTTTATATTTGGTAATATAAGAATTCAGTGAAATTCTATCACATTTGTTCAATTATGCCGCTCCTATTTCAGATAGCGTATTGGGCTAAGCGGCATCTCAAAGCGCATGAAATGACGAGTGAAATGCACTATTAAACTTCTAGGGTAGGGCAAACAGGGACCAGATTAGATCATTTTATATTATGGTTAATATAAAAATCAGCAAAATTCTATCACATTTGTTCAATTTACGTCGCTCCTATTTCAGATAGCGAACTGGGCTAGGCGGCATCTCAAAGCGCGTGGAATGGCGAGTGAAATGCTCTATTAAACTTCTATGATAGGGCAATCAGAGACCCGATTAGATCATTTTATATTTTGGTTAAGATAAGAATTCAGCGAAATTCTATCACATTTGTTCAATTTTCGTCGCTCGTATGTCAGATAGCTTATTGGGCTAAGCGGCATCTCAAAGCGCATGAAATGACGAGTGAAATGCACTATTAAACATCTAGGGTAGGGCGAACAGAGACCCGATTAGATCATTTTACATTAAGGTTAATATAAGAATTCAGCGAAATTCTGTCACATTTGTTGAACTTACGTTGCTCCTGTTCCATATAGCTTATTGGGCTAAGCGTCATCTCAAAGCGCATGAAATGACGAGTGAAATGCACTACTAAACTTCTAGGGTAGGGCAAACAGAGACCCGATTAGATCATTTAACGTTAAGGTTAATATAAGAATTCAGCATAATGCTATCACATTTGTTCAACTTACGTCGCTCCTATTGCAGATAGCGTACTGGGATAGGCGGCATCTTAAAGCGCGTGGAAGGGCGAGTAAGATGCCCTACTAAACATCTATGATAGGGCAATCAGAGACCCGATTAGATCGTTTTATATTTTGTTTAATATAAGAATTCAGGGAAATTCTATCACATTTGTTCAATTCACATCGCTCCTATTGCAGATAGCGTATTGGGCTAAGCGGCATCTCAAAGCGCATGAAATGGCGAGTGAAATGCACTATTAAACTTCTAGGGTAGGGCGAACAGAGACCCGATTAGATCATTTTACATTAAGGATAATATAAGAATTCAGCGAAATTCTATCACATTTGTTCAATTTACGTCGCTGATATTTCAGATAGCGTATCGGGCTATGCGGCATCTCAAAGCGCAAGAAATGGCGAGTAAAATGCACTATTAAATTTCTATAATGGGGCAATCAGAGACCCGATTAGATCATTTTATATTTTGGTTAATATAAGTATTCAGCGAAATTCTATCACATTTGTTCAACTTACGTCGCTCCTATTTCAGATAGCTTATTGGGCTAAGCGGCATCTCAAAGCGCATGAAATGACGAGTGAAATGCACTACTAAACTTCTAGGGTAGGGCAAACAGAGACCCGATTAGATCGTTTAACGTTATGGTTAATATAAGAATTCAGCATAATGCTATCACATTTGTTCAACTTACGTCGCTCCTATTGCAGATAGCGTACTGGGATAGGCGGCATCTTAAAGCGCGTGGAAGGGCGAGTAAGATGCCCTACTAAACTTCTATGATAGGGCAATCAGAGACCCGATTAGATCATTTTATATTTTGGTTAATATAAGAATTCAGCGAAATTCTATCACATTTGTTCAATTTACGTCGCTGATATTTTAGATAGCGTATTGGGCTAAGCGGCATCTCAAAGCGCAAGAAATGGCGAGTAAAATGCAATATTAAACTTCTAGGGTAATGCAAACAGAGACCCGATTAGATCATTTTATATTATGGTTAATATAAGAATTCAGCGTAATTCTATCACATTTGTTCAACTTATGTCGCTCCTATTTCAGATAGCGTACTGGGCTAGGCGGCATCTTAAAGCGCGTGGAAGGTCGAGTAAAATGCACCACTAAACTTCTATGATAGGGTAATCAGAGACCCGATTAGATCATTTTATATTTTGTTTAATATAAGATTTCAGGGGAAAGTCTATCACATTTGTTCAATTTACGTCGCTCCTATTTCAGATAGCGTACTAGGCTAAGCGCCAGCTCAAAGCGCATAAATAGCGAATTGAATGCACTATTAAACTTCTAGGCTAGGGCGAACAGAGACCCGATTAGATCATTTTACATTATGGTTAATAAAAGAATTCAGCGAAATTCTATCACATTTGTTCAATTTACGTCGCTCATATTTCAGATAGCGTTTTGGGCTAAGCGTCATCTCAAAGCGCAAGAAAGGGCGAGTACAATGCACTATTAAACTTCTAGGGTAGGGCAAACAGAGACCCGATTAGATCATTTTATATTATGTTAATTTAAGAATTCACCGAAATTCTATCACATTTGTTCAATTTACGTCGCTCCTATTTCAGATAGCGTATTGGGCTAAGCGGCATCTCAAAGCGCATGATATGGCGAGTAAAATGCACTATTAAACTTCTACAGTAAGGCAAACAGAGACCCGATTAGATCATTTTACATTAAGGTTAAAATAAGAATTCGGCGAAATTCTATCACATTTGTTCAATTTCCGTCGCTCTTATTTCAGATAGCGTATTGGGCTAAGCGGCATCTCAAGCGCATGAAATGGCGATTAAAATGCACTATTAAACTTCTAGGGTAGGGCAAACAGAGACCCGATTACATCATTTTATATTATGGTTAATAAAAGAATTCAGCGAAATTCTATCACATTTGTTCAATTTACGTCGCTCCTATTTCAGATAGCGTATTGGGCTAAGCGACATGTCAAAGCGCATGAAATTACGAGTAAAATGCACTATTAAAACTTCCAGGGTAGGGCAAACAGAGACCCGATTAGATCATTTTATATTATGGTTAATTTATGAATTCAGCGAAATTCTATGACTTTTGTTCAATTTACGTCGCTCCGATTTCAGATAGCGTACTGGGCTAGGCGGCATCTTAAAGCGCGTGAATCGCGAGTAAAATGCTCTATTAAACTTCTATGATAGGGCAATCAGTGACCCGATTAGATCATTTTATATTTTGGCTAATATAAGAATTCAGCGAAATTCTATCACATTTGTTGAATTTACGTCGCTCGTATTTCAGATAGCGTTTTGGGCTAAGCGGCACCTCAAAGCGCATGAAATGGCGAGTATAGTGCACTGTTAAACTTCTAGGGTAGGCAAACAGAGACCCGATTAGATCATTTTATATTACGGTTAATATAAGAATTCAGCGAAATTCTATCACATTTGTTCAATTTACGTCGCTGATAATTCAGATAGCGTATTGGGCTAAGCAGCATCTCAAGCGCAAGAAATGGCGAGTAAATGCACTATTAAACATCTAGGGTAGGGCGAACAGAGACCCGATAGATCACTTACATTAAGGTTAATATAAGAATTCAGCATAATTCTATCACATTTGTTCAATTTACGTCGCTGACATTTCAGATAGCGTATTGGCTAAGCGGCATATCAAAGCGCAAGAAATGGCGAGTAAAATGCACTATTAAACTTCTATAATGGGGCAATCAGAGACCCGATTAGATCATTGTATATTTTGGTCAATATAAGGATTCAGCGAAATTCTATCACATTTGTTGAACTTACGTCGCTCCTGTTTCAGATAGCTTATTGAGCTAAGCGGAGTCTCAAAGCGCAATGAAATGGCGAATAGAATGCACTATTAAACTTCTAGGGTAGGGCGAACAGAGACCCGATTAGATCATTTTACATTAAGGTTAATATAAGAATTCAGGGAAATTCTATCACATTTGTACAATTTACGTCGCTCCTATTTCAGATAGCGTATTGGGCTAAGCGCATCTCAAAGCGCAAGAAATGGCGAGTAAAATGCACTATTAAACTTCTAGGGTAGGGCAAACAGAGACTCGATTAGATCATTTTATATACGGTTAATAAAGAATTCGGCGTAATTCTATCACATTTGTTCAATTTACATCGCTCCTATTTCAGATAGCGTATTGGGATAGGCGGCATCTTAAAGCGCGTGGAATGTCGAGTAAAATGCACTATTCAACATCTATGATAGGGCAATCAGAGACCCGATTAGATCATTTTATATTTTGGTTAAGATAAAAATTCAGCGAAATTCTATCACATTTGTTCAATTTACGTCGCTCCTATTTCAGATAGCGTATTGGGCTAAGCGGCATCTCAAAGCGCATGAAATGACGAGTGAAATGCACTATTAACATCAAGGGTAGGGCGAACAGAGACCCGATTAGATCATTTACATTAAGGTTAATATAAGAATTCAGCGAAATTCTATCACATTTGTTGAACTTACGTTGCTCCTGTTTCAGATAGCTTATTGGGCTAAGCGGCATCTAAAGCGCGTGGAATGTCGAGTAAATGTACTATTAAACTTCTATGATAGGCAATCAGTGCCCCGAATAGATCATTTTATATTTTGGTTAAGATAAGAATTCAGCGAAATTCTATTCACGTTTGTTCAATCTTCGTCGCTCCTATTTCAGATAGCGTATTGGGCAAAGCGGCATCTCAAAAGCACATGAAATGGCGAGTAAAATGCACTATTAAACTTCTAGGGTAAGGCAAACAGAGACCCGATTAGATCATTTTATATTACGGTTAATATAAGAATTCAGCGTAATTGTACCACATTTGTTCAAATTATGTCGCTCCTATTTCAGATAGCGTACTGGGCTAGGCGGCAATCTTAAGCGCGTGGAATGGCGAGTAAAATGCACTATTAAACTTCTATGATAGGGTAATCAGTGACCCGATTAGATCATTTTATATTTTGGTTAATATAAGAATTCAGTGAAATTCTATCACATTTGTTCAATTTACGCCGCTCCTATTTCAGATAGCGTATTGGGCTAAGCGGCATCTCAAAGCGCATGAAATGACGAGTGAAATGCACTATTAAACTTCTAGGGTAGTGCAAACAGGACCAGATTAGATCATTTTATATTATGGTTAATATAAAAATTCAGCAAAATTCTATCACATTTGTTCAATTTACGTCGCTCCTATTTCAGATAGCGAACTGGGCCTAGGCGCATCTCAAAGCGCGTGGAATGGCGAGTGAAATGCTCTATTAAACTTCTATGATAGGGCAATCAGAGACCCGATTAGATCATTTTATATTTTGGTTAAGATAAGAATTCAGCGAAATTCTATCACATTTGTTCAATTTTCGTCGCTCGTATGTCAGATAGCTTATTGGCTAAGCGGCATCTCAAAGCGCATGAAATGACGAGTGAAATGCACTATTAAACTTCTAGGGTAGGGCGAACAGAGACCCGATTAGATCATTTTACATTAAGGATAATATAAGAATTCAGCGAAATTCTATCACATTTGTTCAATTTACGTCGCTGATATTTCAGATAGCGTATCGGCTATGCGGCATCTCAAAGCGCAAGAAATGGCGAGTAAAATGCACTATTAAACTTCTATAATGGGGCAATCAGAGACCCGATTAGATCATTTTATATTTTGGTTAATATAAGTATTCAGCGAAATTCTATCACATTTGTTCAACTTACGTCGCTCCTATTTCAGATAGCTTATTGGCTAAGCGGCATCTCAAAGCGCATGAAATTACGAGTAAAATGCACTATTAAACTTCCAGGGGTAGGGCAAACAGAGACCCGATTAGATCATTTTATATTATGGTTAATTTAAGAATTCAGCGAAATTCTATCACCTTTGTTCAATTTACGTCGCTCCTATTTCAGATAGCGTACTGGGCTAGGCGGCATCTTAAAGCGCGTGGAATGGCGAGTAAATGCTCTATTAAACTTCTATGATAGGGCAATCAGTGACCCGATTAGATCATTTTATATTTTGGCTAATATAAGAATTCAGCGAAATTCTATCACATTTGTTGAATTTACGTCGCTCGTATTTCAGATAGGCGTATTGGGCTAAGCGGCACTCAAAGCGCATGAAAAGGCGAGTATAGTGCACTGTTAAACATCTAGGGTAGGGCGAACAGAGACCCGATTATATCACTTTACATTAAGGTTAATATAAGAATTCAGCATACTTCTATCACATTTGTTCAATTTACGTCGCTGACATTTCAGATAGCGTATTGGCTAAGCGGCATATCAAAGCGCAAGAAATGGCGAGTAAATGCACTATTAAACTTCTATAATGGGGCAATCAGAAACCCGATTAGATCATTGTATATTTGGTCAATATAAGGATTCAGCGAAATTCTATCACATTGTTGAACTTACGTCGCTCCTGTTCAGATAGCTTATTGGGCTAAGCGGAATCTCAAAGCGCATGAAATGGCGAATAAAATGCACTATTAAACTTCTAGGCTAGGGCGAACAGAGACCCGATTAGATCATTTACATTAAGGTTAATATAAGAATTCAGGGAAATTCTATCACATTTGTACAATTTACGTCGCTCCTATTTCAGATAGCGTATTGGGCTAAGCGGCATCTCAAAGCGCAAGAAATGCGAGTAAAATGCACTATTAAACTTCTAGGGTAGGGCAAACAGACACTCGATTAGATCAATTTATATACTGTTAATATAAGAATCGGCGTAATTCTATCACATTTGTTCAATTTACATCGCTCCTATTTCAGATAGCGTATGGATAGGCGGCATCTTAAAGCGCCCTGAATGTCGAAAATGCACTATTCAACATCTATGATGGGCAATCAGACCCGATAAGATCATTTTATATTTTGGTTAAGAACAAGAATTCAGCGAAATTCTATCACATTTGTTCAATTTACGTCGCTCGTATGTCAGATAGCTTATTGGGCTAAGCGGCATCTCAAAGCGCATGAAATGACGAGTGAAATGCACTATTAAACATCAAGGGTAGGGCGAACAGAGACCCGATTAGATCATTTTACATTAAGGTTAATATAGAATTCAGCGAAATTCTATCACATTTGTTGAACTTACGTTGCTCCTGTTTCAGATAGCTTATTGGGCTAAGCGGCATCTTAAAGCGCGTGGAATGTCGAGTAAAATGTACTATTAAACTTCTATGATAGGCAATCAGTGCCCCGAATAGATCATTTTATATTTTGGTTAAGATAAGAATTCAGCGAAATTCTATCACGTTTGTTCAATCTTCGTCGCTCCTATTTCAGATAGCGTATTGGGCAAAGCGGCATCTCAAAGCACATGAAATGGCGAGTAAAATGCACTATTAAACTTCTAGGGTAAGGCAAACAGAGACCCGATTAGATCATTTTATATTACGGTTAGGCAAACAGAGACCCGATTAGATCATTTTATATTACGGTTAATATAAGAATTCAGCGTAATTCTACCACATTTGTTCAAATTATGTCGCTCCTATTTCAGATAGCGTACTGGGCTAGGCGGCACCTTAAGCGCGTGGAATGGCGAGTAAAATGCACTATTAAACTTCTATGATAGGGTAATCAGTGACCCGATTAGATCATTTTATATTTTGGTTAATATAAGAATTCAGTGAAATTCTATCACATTTGTTCAATTTACGCCGCTCCTATTTCAGATAGCGTATTGGGCTAAGCGGCATCTCAAAGCGCATGAAATGACGAGTGAAATGCACTATTAAACTTCTAGGGTAGGGCAAACAGGGACCAGATTAGATCATTTTATATTATGGTTAATATAAAAATTCAGCAAAATTCTATCACATT
Source organism: Macropis europaea (assembly GCA_916610135.2). Lineage (NCBI taxonomy): Eukaryota > Metazoa > Arthropoda > Insecta > Hymenoptera > Melittidae > Macropis > Macropis europaea. Next base: position 402 of record CAKAJE020000048.1, on the reverse strand, counting down.
TGTTCAATTTACGTCGCTCCTATTTCAGATAGCGAACTGGGCTAGGCGGCATCTCAAAGCGCGTGGAATGGCGAGTGAAATGCTCTATTAAACTTCTATGATAGGGGCAATCAGAGACCCGATTAGATCATTTTATATTTTGGTTAAGATAAGAATTCAGCGAAATTCTATCACATTTGTTCAATTTTCGTCGCTCGTATGTCAAGATAGCTTATTGGGCTAAGCGGCATCTCAAAGCGCATGAAATGACGAGTGAAATGCACTATTAAACATCTAGGGTAGGGCGAACAGAGACCCGATTAGATCATTTTACATTAAGGTTAATATAAGAATTCAGCGAAATTCTGTCACATTTGTTGAACTTACGTTGCTCCTGTTCCATATAGCTTATTGGGCTAAGCG